>PVKH010046296.1:0-10406 GCA_004027955.1 Chaetophractus vellerosus
TGGGGGGTAGGGTTTGGGTGAGTTAGAGGTAAGGGTGCAGGGGGATTGAAAAATGCCTCTTTTCAAATATCTGGGTCAATAGGTAAAAGTGACTAGGAAACATTTTGGACTCAACCCAAAGTAGAATTCTCTTTGACGATGGCTATCTTGGCTTCTAAGTTCCCTGTAGGTTGGTAGTATTTTACATATTGATTCTCTGTTCTTGGGAGGAATAATTTCTGGGCGGTATTGGAAAGTGTTCTTTAATATCCTATTGAATCCCGAGTCTTAGAATTTGTGATTAATTTCTTTTGTTTGGCAAAATTTATTTCCTTAGTCTTTTATTTTTTCAACATTGTGGAAGTTCCTGTGGGTAATTAGAAACAGTATTAATAATATATGGTTTGTGCAAACTTATTAGTTGAATGATAAGATTAACATAGAAGACAGTTGTTAGAAAACTAAGACAAAATGAAACAAAAGCCTGTAATAGACCCATAGAAATTGGAGAAGGGAAAGAAATCACTGAAGACTGTATGGGTATTGAAGCCTTCCCCAAAAAGAATGTGAGGGATTTGAAGTAATGATTAATAGAATTTGGAGGGCATAAAGGAGAGCAGAACCACTGCAGAGTAGCAGAAGCTCAGGGAGGAAGGCAAGAGATGGCAATGCACCAGAGAAAGCTTTTGAGCAGAGGAGTAGTGTGCATAAATCTGTAATTAAGAAAGATCAATCTGGCAGCTTTGTGCAGGAGATAAAGATTTGAAAGCTATCTCCTTAGGCGTAATCATTTAAGTCACAAGGGTGTTTGAAGTTGTTGAGGAAGAGGCTGTGGCTAGAACAGGGATGACTGAAGTATTAAAGCTTAGTGCTAGGCGCACAGGCACACCTGGTTCGAATCCCAGCTGGTCAGTTGACCTTGATGAAGATACTTAGAGAAAGTGATGGAGAAGTTGGCTATAAATTGGATAGTATCTGCTTTTAGGATAGCTGTGGGGATTAAACGAGATGAAGAATTATATAATTAAATGCTCAATAAATATTGCCTACTGTTCTTATTTTTTATTGTAGCTTAAGTTCCCTAGAGCACTGGTTCTCAAAGTGTGGTCCTCAGATGAGCAGCGTTGGCATAATCTGGGAGCTTGTTACAAGTGCGCATTCGTAGACCCCACTCAGACATACTGAATTGGAATCTCTGGGGATAGGGCGGAGGGAGCTGGACTTTGATTGCTCAGCAGGTTCAGTCTCTGATCGAGGTGATAAAAAAAGTTTTGGTAATGAATGGTGGTGATGGTAGCACAATATTGTAAATGTAATTAAAGATGGTTAAAATGGCAAATTATATGTTTTTTACCACAATAAACAATATTTAAAAAGGAAAAAAAAATCCCTACAGAATCAAATTAGAAATGTGATCAATATTAGATGAAGTTTAAATGTGATGTTTAATAGATATTTATGAATTGCCTCCCTGTGACCAGGCACTGTTTTCTATGCTAGAAATAGAAAGTAAGCTGTAACCTCTTGTTTTCAGAGGCTCCACAGAATTACATTTTCTTTAGGATTTGACGCTATCATTTTCCTTAACTTTTTCTTCTAACTAATAGAAAGTAAACACTGGCTCTGATCTACTCCCCCAAAATGCCAGAAGCTAAGCGTGTGGTTTGTCTTCCAGTCAATGCAAGGCCTGATTTGAAACTGCTACCTCTAAAAGCATTCTGGCCATTGGCTTCTTTTGCTTATTTGTGGCTTAGAATATATTTTAGAGATGATTTTAAATCTTTTGGAAGATTTTATGCCTCTGTTTAATGTTGGCCACCTGGGTTTTCTGATGCTGAGAGATGTGCTGGTTGGTTTGTCCTTTTGTCTGTCCCCAACACCAGTATTAGCATCAACATAATAGCTTGAAAAAAAGTAAGTTGATTCAAACCCTTATCCGTCCATTGTCACTATTTACTGCCTGTTCTGTACAGGGCGCTGATTATAAAGATAAAACAGTGTCAACAAATATGTCTTGCTGAAGAGCCATGGCTGACAACCCAAAACCACGTGTGCTGTGCCTGGAGTGGCCCAGGCACTAGGTCCAGCACCTGCCTGGGGCCCAGTCGGAGGTCAGCCAAGTATTTACTGTTTTCTCAGTCCCCTTCCCCACGGTTTAGATTTGTAAAAATGCTCCATTTCCCCATTTCACAGTGAGGGGGAGTAGATTAGAATGGCTAGTTAATAAGATATGTTTTTAAACCTTTTACAATTTTTTTTTGAAATTAGGTGGCATAGGAGGATTTGAGATTGGAAGTGGAATACAGGACTTATATTCTGATGTGTAGATAAAAACCTCCTAGTTTTTATATCCAATTGCCTTTGAATTTACCCCCTTTCCCCCTTCCCTTCTGTTTTCTGCAGTGAACACCTACCTCTTCATGATGCAAGCTCAAGGCATTCTTATCCGGGACAATATGAGAACAATAGGCGCTCAGGTTTATGAACAGGTGGTTCGAAGTGCTTATGCCAAGAGGAATAGCAGCGTGAACGACTCAGGTACATTTTTATCAAAGAGCTGGTCTTATGAGAATGTCTCCTCCCAGGAAAGGTAAATTTGGTTTGAATAATTTTTTTTTGAGGTACTGGGCCAGGCACCGAAGCCAGGACCTCTTATGTGGGAAGCCAGCACTCAACCACTGAGCCCCATCGGCTCCACTGAGTTGGCCTTTTCATTTGTTTGCTTGTTGTTTTGTTTTGTTTTTAACGGGCACTGGGAACTGAACCTGGGACCTCCCATGTGGGAAATAGGTGCCCAAAGGCTTGAGCCACATCTGCTCCCTGAATAATTATTTTTAAAAAAATTTTTTTCCCTTTTTAAAATTAATTAATCCATTAATTAAATTTTTTGGTACATATCCCCCCCTTTCTGCTTGCTCTCGCTGTGCTCATCTTTTGCGTTCTTCTGTGTCTGCTCTGTTTCCCCCCGTTTTGTGGCGACGTGCTAAGTCAGCTCACTGCGCAGGCAGCTCTGCTTCTGTTCACGGGCAGCTCTGCTCCGTTCGCGGGCGGCTTGCCATGCCTGTGGCGGCTTTTGCCCTGCCCACGGCGGCTCTGCCCCGCCCACGGTGGCTTGCCCTTCTCAAGGCGGCCTGTCCTCTCGGAGAGGCCCCCGGGAACCGAACCCGGGGCCTCCCATGTGGTGAACTGGCTTCCTATTCACTGGGCTACAGCTGGCCCCCTGAATAATTATTTTTGATGGGGAAAAAGTACGCTGTAAAATAGGGAAGGTTTGGCTGAGTCTTAACCTTACTACTGAAAAAGAATTTCTTGCCTGAGCTCTGAGCCACACCTGGAAGAGGAACCCCTGCGGTCCCCAAAGTCGTGGAAGGAGGCTGAATGCTTTTTTGTTGCCCTGTTATATATGTGTGGTTATAGATTTTACAAATGATTCCCACACACATTGTCTCAATTGACTTGAATAGAGCTCTGTAAGGCAGGATTTTATGTTATTTCCATTTTTTTTTTACATGTTGTACAAATAATCTTGGGAAGATGGTGTGGTTTTGTCATGTGGCTTTTCCTTTAAACTCTTCCAAAGGCATGCCTCTAGTTATGTGTTGGAACTAGGGAGGCTTTTGACTCCCATTCCAGAGTTCTTTCTCCTCTATCACTCTGGATAAAGAAACATTTGTGCTGTTGTGACATTTATCCAATCTGTTCATGCTGCTTTTCCAAGGTTCCATGAGGCATGTGACCTTTCGGTGAGGTAGTCTGTTCTCTCTTAGGAGGTGGAGGGTGTACAGAGGGTCCCCCATCCCTATGGTCCCTGAGCCATTGCTAGGCCTGCAACACAGATTCTCGCTAATTCCTTGAGGGTTTATCTTTGAAAACTGAGCACAGTATTTGAGTTTTACCCTTGGAAGGTGTATCCAGTGACCCATTATTATTTGACTCTGCATGCTTTTGTTTTCAAATTATAATAAACCAAAAGAATTCTTCCTAACATCCCTCTGATTGGAATAGTCATCCATTTTGTGTTCAATGTTTTTATTTTCCTTGTAATCCAAGTCTTTGCTGTCAGGAACTGTCTTACTATGTGTTAGAAACTTTACTTGCATTATCTCACTGAATCCTCACAAGAAACCAGTAAGGTAGCTACTGTGTCCCCATTTTATGGATGAAGGGACTGAGGCATGCAGAGGTTAAAGAACTCAATGCAGCAGTGGAGTTGAGATGTGCTGGCTCTGACTCTAGTCCAGGCCCTCTGAATGCCAGTGATACCTTTATTGCCTTTGTCATCTTTGTATCCCTCGGACCTCGTAAGAATACCATCTTTATTGGCTTCTGTGTTACGACACATCCTTGGTAAGTATTAAGGAGGAAACATTTCATCGGAATTATATCAGGTGGAGAACCCACTGTCTTCAGTCATTTCAAAGCAGTTCCCTGCCTGGCACAGTCAGTGGAGGTATTCTGGGCCTGAAGGTGCTGAGATAGCCAGATGTCTGCCACCTCTGACTGGGCCATTCCCACCCCAGCTGCACTGTGGGCTTGATGAGGGCTGGACAGAAAGCCCATCGGCTCTGCTGCCCTAGCTGGGAACTAATGTTGTGCCACACACATTCAGAGGTCTTCATTAGGCCAAACGTAGCAAAAAGGCACAGGGTGACATTTAAGTAATGCAGATTTCCTTTAAGTTTGAAAGTTCTGAAGTAGTGATGGTCTAATAGCAATGTGCTTTGGGGGATCAGGAATGTGAGCCTGGGAACAAGCCTGAAGTAATGACATGGAGAAGCTTCTAGATGTCATTGAAAGCCATTGACATGTAAGATTGTAAATCCCTGTGACTTATGAGCAGGGGTGGGGTGGGGTGGAGAACATTCAAGAATATTGGCAAAGGAAGAGAATTCTCTGGGATCATCTAGTCCAACCACTTTAGTTTTACAGATGAGTAGGTGAGTGGTTGAGTGTCTTGGCATTTCTCATTTTTATTTAAATAATACAGGTTTCTGGGTGCCATTCTACCTAGGAATTTTTTTTTTTTAATGAAAACAGTTAAAGTCTCCTTATTAATGAAGAAAATGATGAAGAGAAAAAAATGTTTAATCATATTCATATCTCAAAAAACTAACCCCACAAATATATATTTTTTACCTTTAGGATTGCTTTTGCTACAAAAATATTACAATATTGTTAACTATAGTCTATAAGTTACATTAGTTATATTTTCCCCATGTATCACCATATTCTTAACACCTTATAGTAAAAGAACATTCCTGTATTTATATTAATAACTACAATCCTCACCTACTGCCCAAATAAATCACTGTTACATAGTCGATTATCCTCCAGCTGTCCTCTGACTAGCATTAACCTCCCTAGACTACATGTTTCAGCCACAGTCACATTCATAAATCAACAATGTTTGTTTCACTCATTATACTGTGCTACCATCAACTGCATCCATTACCACGTATTTACAGTTGACCTTATTAAACATTCTACATACATCCAGCATCAGCTCGCCCTTCTCAACCCACATTCTGTCTCCCACCAACTACACTCCATAGTCCAACTCCGTACGTCTACTCATTGTATTTAGTTCATATCAGTGAAACCATACCATATTCCTCCTTTGTGTCTGGCTTATTTCAGTTTACATAACGACCTCAGGTTCCTCCGTGTTGTCATGTGCTTCCCCAATTCATTCCTTCTTACAGCTGAATAGTATTCTATCATGTATACACCACATTTTGTTTATCCATTCATTGGTTGACAGACACTTAGTTTTTTCCTATATTTTAGCAATTGTGAATAATGCTGCTGTGAACATCGGTATACAAATATCTGTTCATGTCCTTGCTTTCATTTCTTCTGAATATATTCCTAGAGTGAGATTGCCAGATCATATGGCAGTTCTATATTTAGCTTCCTGCGGAACCACCAAACCATCTTCCACAGAGGCTGCACCTGCGTTTTACACTCCCAGCAGTGAAGGAGTGCTCCTATTTCTCCACATCCTCTCCAGCACTTGTAGTTTTCCGTTTTTGTAAAATAATGGCCATTCTGTATGGTGTGAAATGATATCTCATTGTAGTTTTAATCTGCACTTCCCTAATAGCCAGTGATGTTGAGCATCTTTTCATGTGCTTTTTGGCCTTGTTGTATTTCCTCTTTGGAAAGATGTCTATTCATGTCTTGCCCATTTTTCAATTAAATTGCTTGTCATTATGTTGTTAAGTTATGTGACCTCTTTATTTTTTATTTTTAGATTTATTTATCCCTCCCCGTTCTTTTTGTGCTCACTATCTGCTCTCTGTGTGTTCTTCTGTGTCTGCTTGTCTTCTCTTTAGGCGGCACCAGGAACTGATCCTGGGACCTTCTGGAGTGGAAGAGAGGCTGCTCAATCTCTTGCGCCACCTCAACTCCCTAATTTGCTGTGTCTCTCATTGTCTCTCTTCTGTGTGTCTTTTTGTTGTGTCATCTTACTGCGCCAGCTTTCTGCGTGGGCCAGCACTCCATGTGGGCCAGCTTGCCACGCGGGCCAGCTTGCTTTTCACCAGGAGGCCCCGGGAATTGAACCCTGGACCTCCTATATGGTAGACGGGAGCCCAATCACTTGAGCCATATCCACTTCCCCTGTGATCTCTTTATATAACATGGAAATCAAACCCTTGTCCAGATATGTGGTTTCTGAAGATTTTTTTCCCATTGAGTTGACTGTCTTTTTACCTTAACAAAATCGTTTGAAACACAAAAATGTTTAATTTCTATGTAAATGTGATTTTACCTTAAAGGTTTGTACTGACTTGGTTTATACATTATGTAAATTAATCTCTACCAGGCTTTAAGAATGTAGGCATTGGTGTCTTCAGAAAAACTGCAACTCAAAAGAACAAAAAGTATTGTTTGTTTCCCTCTTCAGAGACTAAGTTCTATTCATACTGCCCACTTGAGTTCTGTGCCCTGAGTACTTGCAGAGAGGGCAGCCACACGCCTCTATAAAAGGATTCAGTGTATTAGCCATTTGATAGTTGGAAACCCTCTCATAGTACCTTTTATTATATCCAAGTTGAAGATTCTGCAAATCTAGGTCAGGAAGTGAATTTGGCAAGAAGTTTTCATTTCATAGAATCAACAAGAGGATCATAAAGAAATTGGACTGAATCTAAAAGATTTGGAGAAAGATTTTAATACTATGTGAAAAATAATGCAGTATAATGGGAAGATCACTGACCCATAGTTTAGCCAGGGCGCTGTCACACACTAGCTAAGTCTCCTTGTACAAGGTGTGTATATGATGCCTCGGTTTCTTCATCTGTAAAAAATAAGAGGTTGGAGGAGCCCCTTCCTATTTCACTATTACAGTGCCCTAGGAAAAAAGCACCTGCTTTCGAAGTCTTAAAACACCACTATAATGACAGTAAAGGAATATATGTTTATGTTTTGTTTTTGTTTTTGTTAATTCTCTTTAAGAATGAGAACAGGAAAGGACACTATAGCCAAAAAATTTGAAAGTTGGAAAGCAGGTGGACCAGTGATAAAGAATTTAACAAACCCAAGAAAACTGACTCATTGCAGCAGCAGGGAAAACCAAGAACCACCCAGTTTAGACCCCAGAATCTCTGAGAAGTTCAGGAATTAGCAATATCAAGTATTTTTAGAAGTAGGAATAAAGGTAAGGATTAAGACAATTGCTGGTAGAAAGCTCTACTTAAAATGCAGTCATACGGTATGGGTGTAGCTCAGTGGTTGAGCACCTGCTTGGCATGTGCAAGGTCCCAGGTTCAATCCCCGGTACTCTCCTTAAAACAAAACAAAACAAAACAAGAAAAAACACAGTCAGAAGCCCAGATCTTTTTTCCCCATCCTGGCAAAATACTAGAGACTGAAACTCCAGAGATGGTCTTGGGACTTGAGAACACCAGGCATATGGGTGTGAGTAGAGTATTGAAAAGGCTTTACACAATTAGAGAAGGCAATTACCAAATTCATCTGGAAGGGTAAGTGCACCCGAATAGCTAAAAGCATTCTAAAAAAGAATGGGAGGAATTTCACTGCCTGACCTTGAAACATATTACAAAACTACAGTGATCAAAACAGCATGGTATTGGCATAAAGATAGACACATCAATCAGTGGAATAGAATTGAGAACCCAGAAATAAACCCTCACCTATACAGTCAACTGGTTTTTGACAAACCTACCAAGTCCATGCTAACAGGAAAAAGCAGTCTAACAAATGGTGTTGGGAGAACTGGATATCTATAACCAAAAGAATGAAAGAGGACCCCTATCTCACCCCTTATATAAGAATCAACTCAAAATGGATCAAAGATCTAAGTATAAAAGCCCGGACCATAAAACTACTAGAAGAAAATGTAGGGAAACATCTTCAAGACCTTGTAGTAGGTGGTGGTTTCTTGGGCCTTATACCCAAAGCACGTGCAACAAAAGAAAAAATAGGGGGCCGGCTAGATAGCTAAGTGGATAAGAGCGCCAGTATACCACATGGGAGGCCCCGGGTTTGGTTTCCGGGAACCTCTCCGAGCAGGCAGACGGCCTTGAGAAAGGCAAGCCGCCACGGGCAGGGCGGAGCCGCCACAGGCATGGCAAGTCACCCAGGAAACACGGAGCTGCCTGCGAAGCGCAGAAGCCGGGCAGCCCGCAAAACACGGAGCACTGCTGCCCACAAAACATGGAGCGGAGCTGCCTGTGAAAACGGAATGGAGCCACCCACGAATGGAGCAAGCCGCCTCTGCGGAGGGCCGACTCGGCATGTCGTCGCAAAAAGACGGGGGGAAACAAGAAGCAGACATAGAAAAATACAGAAGAATGGACACACAGTAAGAGCAAGCAGAAAGGCGGGGGGGGGATATGTAACCAAAAAAAAATAGATAAATGGAACCTCCTCAAAATTAAACGCTTTTGTTCCTCACAGGACTTTGTCAAAAGGATGAAAAGGCAGCCAACTCAATGGGAAAAAATACTTGGAAATCACATATCTGATAAGGGTTTAATATCCAGGATATATAAAGAGATGTCACAACTCAACAATAAAAAGACAAACGACCCAGTAAAAAATGGGCAAAAGACTTGAATAGACATTTCTCCAAAGAAGAAACACAAATGGCAAAAAAAACACATGAAGAAATGCTCAACATCACTCTTGATTAGGGAAATGCAAAACAATATTACAATGAGCTATCATTTCACACCTATCAGAATGGCCAGTATTAAAAAAGACAGAGAACTACAAGTGTTGGAGAGGATGTGGAGAGATAGGAACATATTCACTGTTGGTGGGAATGCAGAATGGTACAGCCACTGTGGTGGACTGTTTGCCAGTTCCTCAAGAAGTTGAATATAGACTTGCCATGTGACCTCACAATACCACTACTGGGTATATAATACCCAGAAGAACTGATAACAGTGACATGAACAGATATCTGCACGCCAATATTATTCATGACTGCCAAAAGTTGGAAACAGCCCAGGTGTTCATCAACAGAAGAATGGATAAACAAACTGGTCTCTTCACACAATGGAATATTTTGCAGCGGTAAGAAGAAATGAAGTTGTAAAGCATATGACAACATGGATGAACCTGGAGGACATTATGATGAGCAAAGCAAGCCAGACACAAAAGGATAAATTCTGTATGAATGTGTTACTATGAACCAAATATATTGTGTAGTATATTGTTTGATTTAAAAAAATGTTTATATGTATCCAGTACATTTAATTGAGAAATGTATATATTTATTCATCTGTTTACTTTTTAATTTTTATTTGTTTATATTTTCAATTATTAAATGTACAAAATAAAGTAAAAAAAAAAAAAAAAAAGAAAAGGTGAGGATAAACATATGTGGCCTTTTTCTCCTCCTCACTCCCAGGATACTTGTAGCCAGGCCTGTGCTTTCTGACAGGAGGTTAGAATAACCTTCTCTGGGGAGTCTGACCAGACTAAGAGGAAAGACCCAAAGATACTGAACTGGAGGCTTCCAAACCAAACTTCCTGGCTACAGCACCCTACAATGAAGAACCTCATACAGACCTTTCCAGTTAGCTGTTTAGTGCCCTGCTCTTAAATATTAGCTTATGACCAAGGATAAACGAATAAGAAAAAGCAAATTGGAGGAAACAGACTATACAGGGAGAAGAAAACTTAAAACAATTGTCCTTTATATTCTCAGAGATAAGAGAAAATAACTACAAATGTGAATATATACAAAAATATTATTTTTAAAAGATTATAATGAATATTCAGAAAGAAGTCTCTTGGTAATTAAAAATATGATGGTAGAAATGAAAATTAACAGAAAGATTGGGTAGGGTTGAAGAAATCTGTTGGAAAGTAGAACAATAAAAAAAGGCAAGATGGGGCCGACTGTAGCTCAATTGGTAGGGCGCCAGTTTACCACATGGGAGGCCCCGGGTTTG
>PVKH010046297.1:0-10412 GCA_004027955.1 Chaetophractus vellerosus
TGGAAGGGGTATTGGCGATCACGAGGAAGCTCCTTCACCTATAATTGCTCTATCTCTGTTCTGCTGCTTCCCCAGCATGGAAATCTGGCTCAACACTCGTTCTCCAAAGGCATGTCCCCCCTCTTTTTTTTTTTTTTTTTCCCCTGATGCCCTTACTTAAGATTTCTTAACCCCCTGAAATTCTTTACCTTTCCGTTTTATTTCACGCCTCTCAGGGCACCCTCCTGCCGTAGGGTTTTATTTCTCACTTTCCGGCTCACGTAGGGCTTTTTGCAATGCGAAAGTTTTGAAAAATACGCTCTATGAGACGTGCACTGTAAGTCCCAGACCGTCCAGGGATCTGGGCCTCTCACTGCTTGTGCCCTCTGTGCCTTGGATCTTCTAATTGATAACTTTCTTGAAGTCAGTTTAAGACTTTTCTTTCGCGTTCGTTTTCCTTCATTTTGGCTGAACTTTGAATCTCTGTGCTTAGTTTCATGTCTTGTAGATTCTGTCTCAACCCAAGGGAAATGGTGTGAAAAGTGAAAAGCCATTAACCTTGTGCAGAAGGCTGTGTAGAAGAGAGTCCTGAAATAATGCCAATCCAGCATTCCTTTTTCTCTTTGATAGTGATACATTAAAAACAAATAAACAAAACACGACTTTTTTTTTTTTTTAATGGAGAATTTCACACATACAGAAGATCCATCTGTGGCCATCCATCCTGTCTCTATCCCGTCCTATGCATTCCCATCCATTTTCCCTCATATCTCAGGGATATATCCTTGGTGCTTCTGTTGAAAGTCAGATCTTGTCAAAACTAGCTTGAGGTTGGGAATAAAAATCTTAATGTTGTGTAAAGTCACAGTGTACTTTTTCGGGAACATGATCTGCTATTGTTGGTTTTTCAGCTAAGAAACACGTAATCGAGTTGGAGGAGGACCAGAAAAGGGTATTTAAAATGATCAAGCTGCTGGAGCATAGGTTAAAACAAAAGGTATTTCAAATCTGAATGAGGACTTCCAGATCATCTTGTCCGACTTTTTCATTTTGATGAGCCAGTCAGGGTCCAGAAAGGTTCATTGACTTGTCCAGAATCTATAGGTAATGAGGTAGAACTGAGGCTGGAAGCTACATCTGCCAACTCCTCCTGTTTTTCCAGTCTTTCCACTGTACCATACCGCTTGCTTTTAGGTTTGCTTCAGGAAGGAGAAGGGCTGTGACTGAAAACTCTTAGAATCATGAAGGGTTTGGAAGGGAAATCATGAGCTTTTCCACCAAATTAACAGATAAGAATCCTGGGGTGGATGGACAATGGGTTAGGCTCTTACAAAATCTCTTTCCGTGATTAGCACACTGCTGTTAGCTTTCCTTTATCTCTTTATCTCAAGAAAGACTGTGAATTCAGTACTTGGATTTGTGCCTCAATTTTCTTATCCCTAGAGTGGAAATAGTCTGTCTAACTACAAGGAATGCTGTGAACTTGGAAATCCTACCTAGGGTTCTTGAGTTTGTGTTAAGTACAAGTTATTTAATACGATGTGACATAATTGTTTATAAATATGCTTTCAGGATGGACTTTTCTTTTGTGAGTTTGTGACCTAAATAGAGTAGTTGCCATAAACATCCAGTTTATAAAAGTACCCACGAAATAACAGCATCTGGGTTTCTGGATGCGTTATTAGCCCTAAAGGGTATGGTGAGTGCAGAGAGGGGAGGAGGGGATTGTGTGGTTTTTGTGTTTGTGGTGTTAGAGAGAATGCTGTGGCTAGTCCGACAGGATTCTAGCTTAACCTGCTAACTGAGTTTTGCTAGGGATAAACCACTTTGCTCACTCACGTGCATATCACAAAATGTTACCTTTTTTGACATCTCTTACTTTCTGGGGATAGAAACTGGAGATTATTTGGTCCTGGTTAAGCTTGAACTGTACTGCAGAGTAGTTTCTTTAATTAAAACAGAACCCCATCACGGCTTGTCATTTACTTCTTACTGTATCATTATACCCCTGGAGAGAACTTGACTGAATATCATCAATTCAATTCAGTGTATCACTGAGCTACATAATAATGCTTACCGTAGCATGATTAATGCAATTTAAAAGAAGAGAATTTTGGGATTAGAAGGAACATTATTGATGCTTAGAGTTTTTCCTAACTCCTTTAAGGTACTCTCTTCTATAAAACATACATAGACACGCACATGCCACACAAACAGAGGTTTGTCTCTTTCCTTAGGGCACTCTTATTTTTACTTTGCCTTGTGTTAGAGTTGTTTATATGTTTGGATTGTGCTCCCTATTAAACTACAAGCTCAAGGTCTGCAATGTTAGAGTAGTATTTTGTGATGAATTGGCTCTTTGAATTAAAACTTGTTTTACTGGTGAAGAAACTTAAATTCAGGGAAGCCAGATGATTTACAGATGGTTACATAGACCAGATAGTAACAAAGTTGTGCCCAGGACCTAAGAGGACTGGGAAGTTTCAGGTTCTAAGCCCTTATACAGCTTTCTTCATATTTCAGAGGAATAGGGAGGGATCAAATTTATATATCTCCAGTTAGAGATATATTATTTTCAAGGTCTGCTTTAAAAGTTTTAGGTCAGTGCTGTCTAAAAGAAATATGAGCTACACAGGTAATTTAAACATTTCTATTAGCCACTTTAAAAAAAAAAAGTAAAAAGAAACATGTGAAAATAATTTTAATAATATAGTTTAACCCAGTTTATCCAGACTATAACTTCAACGTGTAATCAATACAAACATTATAATGAGGTATTTTACACTTATTTTTCATTATAAATCATTGAAATTAGGTGTGTATTTTGTATTTACAGCACATATTGATTTGGATTAACTACTTTGCAAGTGCTCAAGAGTCTCATGTGGTTAGTGGCTGCTGTATTGGACAGCACAGTTTCAGGTGACCAAAATGGACAGAATCAGTGTCAGTTGAACATAAAGTTAAAGGAGCACTTTCTTTTGCTTCATAATAATTAGATCTGAGGTTAAGTGGAGTTGGTGATTGTGGTTATTTGTTTTTCTTTTTGTGCTTTAGTGATTTATTTGCACAATTAAGATTATTTTGAGTTTGTGGAGAGTTGAACAAAGAAGTCTGATGTTTCCTGAATTTTATGAGGTTGATCTAGTAGGCATCCTGTGCCTTTTTGATGAAATGCTCTCTTATTTTAAATAAGACAGATTAGTCATTAGGCAAAAAACAGCTTGACTTTTAAAAAAAAAAGGCCAGTCACAAAACTAATTAATAAGCCAACTTTAAAAAAATGGGCAAAAGATTTGAACAGACACTTAACCAGAGAGGATAATATGGGTGGCAAATAAGCACATAAAAAGATGGTCAATATATGGATATTAATTAATTAAGTCATTAAGGAAATGCAAATTAAGCTATAAGATACCATTACACATCTTTTAGAATGCCTAAAATTATAAAGACTGACCATACCAAGTGTTGGTAAGGATGTAGAGCAAACGGAACTTTTGGTGAATGTTCAAAGCAGACTTATTTGTAATAGCCCAAAACTGGAAACAACCCAAATGCCCTCAATAGGTGAACGGATAATCAAATTGTAGTATAGCCATACAATGAGTTACTACTCCGCAGTAACAAGGAATGAACTCAGTACATGCAACAACATGAATACTTTTCAAAATAATTATGCTGAGTGAAATAAACCAGACCAAAAAAGGGAAAGAAAAAGAGAGAGAAAGGAAAAGAAAAGAAAAGAGGTCCAGAAGTTGCCTCCAATTACATATACAAGACTCAAATGTAAAAGCACCAGTTTTGAAACTCAACTGTCAGGGTAGTGTTCAGGTTGGGTAATGAAATGTCTTTGGTCTTATAGCCCCAGCAAATTGTCCTTTCATATATTATTTAGTGGCTCCCGAATATCAAAATATCCTTTGTCTTTTTTGTTTTGCCAACTTCAAGAGTCTTGTGTTGCTTTGCGGTGGATTTGCTACCATGTTACTTACTACCTAGTTCCCTCTCAAGTTAGACCTTTCTAGGCAAGGGGCAAGTTCTGAGCTTCCGAATAACCTTAGACAAGACCAAGACCCTGAAACTGACCATTATTACTGTCTTCCCCCTAGTGAGTTGTCATCCTTTGATCTTTTGTATCCTGGCTTTGCCTTGGACCATTTATTTTATCCAGGATTAATGTCTGCTGTGTGTGTGTATTCTTGTTTTTCAGCGTTCAGATTCACTTCAGTGTAGTTGCTCTGAATGTTGCCCTGTTTCCCTGGAAACACCCTGCTTTTTCTCCTAAGCAGCAACATCCTATTCAAGCAAATTTCATAAGCTGCACTACTTCTGATAGACCTGACATCAAATTCAGCCTGAGACACATTCCTTTCCACACGTGTATATGTGTGTTTACCATCCCATCAGAATTCGGGCATCTAATGGGTCTGTGTCCTGAGAGAGTAAACTAGGAAAAATGGATGGATTCCTCTTGAAGTACATCTCACCCCAAAGCAAATGAAGAATCAGCTTGAGTAAAAACAAGACCACTAGATTGGGGACCGATCTGAGTTCTAGTCCTGCCTCTCTTACTAGTCAGTTTTGAAATTTGTCCCAGTCATTTAATCCTTCCAAGGATCGGTTCTCTGAGCCATAAAATGAAAAAGTTGGACTAGAATTCTCATGGATCAACTAATAAAGTTGTGTTTGTCATCACTCTATTACTGCCTTCAGCTTTATAGTGATGATTAATAGTAGTAACTGTTGAGCACTTATTTTGTACCAAGCACTACACTGATAGCTTGGTATGCATTATCACAGTCAATCTTCACAACAACCCCACAAGATACCATATTATTCCCATTTTACAGATGGGAAAACAGAAACACAGAAGTGTTCATTTATTTTCCCGAGGGCACACAGCTAGAAGATGATGGAGGCTGGATATATATGCAGCTTATCTGATTTCCTTTGTGTTTAATCATCCCATGTTCCTACCTACCTGGTATTCTACAATTTTAAATAAAGATACATAGCCTAAAATCTTGGTGTGGGATGGAATTTTAAGACATCTAGGATAACCATCTTAATGCATCTGCCACTCTGCAGAATCCACCTGTTGTGTCAGTGTCTCCCTAAATAGCCTATTCTTTTTGAACATCTCAATCTTAGATTCTTTTTTTAATAGCTTTATGGGGTTATAATTCACATACCATACAGTTCACCTATTTAAAGTATACAATTCAATGGTTTTTCTTACATTCACAGGTATGTGAAGCCATCACCACAGTCAATTTTAGAACACTTTCATCACCTCAAAAATAAACCACATAACTTTAGCTATCATCCACCTGTCTCCCTATTTCCCCAACCCTAAACAACCACTAATCGGCTTTGTCTCTGTAGAACATGTCTATTCTGAATGTTTTATATAAATGGAATCATATCATATATGTGGTCTTTTGTGACTTATTTCACTTAGTATAATGTTTTCAAGGTTCATCCATGTTATAGTATGTATCAGTACTTCATTCTTTTTTATAGCCACGTAATATTCCATTTAATGGATACATCACATTTGGTTTATCCATTTATCAGTTGATGGACGTTTGGGTTGTTTTCACCTTTTGTCTGTTATGCTGCTGTGGACATTTGTGTACAGGTTTTTTGCATGGACATTTCATTTTTCTTGGTAAATAACCTATGTTTTAGTTTCTTGGTGGTTCAAGCAAAAACTGTGCAGTGGTTTGTCTTAAACAGTGGGAATTTATTAGCTCCAGTTTTGAGGCTAGGAGAAAGTCCAAATCAAGGTGTCATCTAGGTGATGCTTTCTTCCTGAAGACGAGTTCTGGGGCTGGCTGCATGTAATCCTTGGTCTTGGGCTCCTCTGTCACATGGCAGTGTACATGACAGCCTCTCCCTTCCCTTCCAGTTCCATTGACCTTCAGCTTTTTGCTTCCTCTGACTTTCTCTGTCTGAATTTCATTGGGCTATAAAGGACTCCAAGTAATCAGAATAAGACCCATCCTGATTGAGGTGGGCCACACCTTAACTCATCAAAAGGCCCTACTTAGAATGGGTCCCCACCCACAGAAATGGATTCCATTTAAGAACATATTTTTCTGGGGTACATACAGCTCCAAACCATCACAACCTAGGAATGGAATTGCTGTGTCATGGTAACTATATGTTTAGCCATTTGAGGCATTACCAGACTGTTTTCCAAAGTGGCTACACTGTTTTACATTCCCACCAGCAGTGTATGAGGTTTAGATTCTTAATATTGAGCTAAAATTTGTACCCCTATAACTGCCAGTCATAATACCAGTTCTATTGCATTGGGGTGTCCAAAGCAAATCTGATTTTCTAGATAACAGACAGCTTGGTGTGATCTTCTAAGTGCTCTTTAATGTTAAATGACTTCTCTCAGTCCGCATGGCCCTAGGGTTTTTGTAGTTTTAGATCCTCTCACCAACCTGATCACTTTCTTCAGAATGTGCTTCAGTTTGTCTCTATTCCCTTCCTTTTTTTCTAGTTAAAGAACTAGGTACATTTTATTTACTTATGGGTAATTTGTGAGCAAAGATGTATATGTATATATAGTGGGTTCTCTTCTCAGTTTCCAGTTGTTCTTTTTTTTTTTCCCAGTTGTTCTTTGCTAAATTAATTGGTAAGAACACCTAACTTGGTAGTTCTCAACTCTGGCTACATGTTTGAGTCACTTAAAAGCAAATTCAGGTGGCACCCACAGAGATTCTGATGATTTCATCTGGGCTTAGGCCCAGGTGATTGAAATGTGCATCCTGGGTTGAGAATGAATACAGCCAAAGGATTGGTTCTGGCCAGGTCCCCTGAGGGCCCACACTGCTCACATCCCTGCCGTCTGTCTGCGCATGGATTTCTGCTTTATTGGTGCAGAGTTACTGTGACAGATTCTTTTTTTGTGTGTGTGTGTTTTTTTAATTTTTTAAAAGATACCTAGATTACATAAATGTTACACAAAAAATAGAAGGAGTGCCATATGCCCCACTTCCCACACCTCCTACACCCTCCCACATAAACAGCATCCTTCATTAGTGTGGCACATTCATTGCAATTGATAAATGCATCCTGGGGCATTGCCACTGAGCATGGACTATAGTTCACATTGTAGTCTACACTCTCTCCTACACAGTTCTGCAGGTTATGGGAAGATATAAAATGGCCTGTATCTGTCGTTGCAATGTCATTCAGGATGATTCCCAAGTCCTGAAAAAGCCCCCGGAATTACGCCTGTTTTTTCCCCTCTCCTTGCCCCCAGAGCCTCCACATCAGTGTTTTAATTTCTTCCATTGCTAGAATCACAATAAGTCTATAGTAGAATACCAATAAGTCCACTCTAGTCCATAGTTCATTCCCCAATCCTGAGGATTCTGGGATGGTGATGTCCACTCCACTTCTCATTGAGAGGGGGCTTCCATCCCATACAGCCAATGGATAGGACTCTCTTGCTTACAGTTGTAGGCTCTCTCGTATCCTTGGTATGGTGGTTGTCAATCCTCACTTCCTTGTTGATTGTTCTGAATGAGTCCAGTGAACTGGAGGGTAGGTGTTGCAACTTCACTGAGGCTCAGAGCCCAGCTGGCACATGGACAGCCCAAAGATTCCAGTCCCTTGGACATACACCTACAAACTCCAGCACTAAGTATAGGTTTAAATAGAAGGGACAGATGAACCATGTGTAGGGAAGCCATAACTGAGTCCAACCAACTCTGTCACTCTTAGGAGCACAAACTCCAAAGTAGGGCCCACTGGCAAGGCTCCAAACTCTGGAGCTATCTGCCCTGACCATAGCACCTGAGTGTCTCCAGAGCCCTCAGGGGCTCCACTATTTGGGGTAGTATCCACTTTGGCAGTCTATGAGATACTGCTGAGATTTGCATAAATGTTACCTCTGGGATGACCTCCCAACTCACTTTGAAGTCTCTTAGCCATATAAACTCATTTGTCTTTACCTTTTCCCCCTTTTATTGGAGGTGTGGAGATTCTTAGTCTGCTTATGCATTCATACGGGGCACCATCTTTAAGCATCAAACATTTTTTTTTCCTGATTTCTGCAGAGGTCTTATCTGCCCTCAGTATGCTCTGCTGTGTGCCTGGCTCTGCCTGTGTTTTGCCTCCCTGTCAGGCCACGTGCAGTTTCTGGATGGGATCTGCATGCTTAGACCATTTCAGGGGAATGTAAACACTTTTAAGCAGGAAGATCTGTATCTTGCTTGGAGTGGGAGTTGAAAACCAGTTTCTCATTAAATGTCATGTCTTTTGGGAGAATACCTTCAAATGTCTCTTCTGCTTAGTAACAGGAGCTTAGAATAGTAGTAGTAATATATTTTGAGGCTTTACTGTGTTCTAGGCACTGAAAAGTGCTTTATATTTATATCTCATGTAACCTCTGAACATCCTTTTTAGTAGATATTGTTGAATGAAACCTTAAACAGATGAACTTACCCCAAATCACACTCACAACACTAGTTAGGAAGTCAGGATTCAATCTCTGGTGTGTATCTTTTGATTTTTGAACCATGAGACTTTAACTGCATTTTCCCTGACTAGTTAAGCCTTTATTTTTTTAAATAAAATGGCATTATCTCCTTTTTAGTCGGTGCATGGCATCTCTCTGAACCTATTCTAGCAACCATGGTGTACTGAATTAGGATGTATCACAGAGAGCTAGCTGAAATGCAGTGTTTGATTCTCCATTTAGTAGTCATAACAGTCTGCCAAATACCTTGTGATTGGGTCAGAATTAATTTAGAGGTCCTGACTTAAGTTCCCCCTGTTATTTTCTCTGCCAGCACTGTGTTCTTTCCCTTGTTAACAGTCATCAGAGTTTGAAATTATGACTTGTATGCTTAGTTGCTTAATATTTGTTTCTACGCATATTTGTTCACCACTAAATTTCTAACATCTAACATAATGTCTGGCACACAGTATGCACCTAGTAAATACTTGTTGGATGAATGAACTAATGACTTCTAGAACTGAGGAACCTGGAAACTGAGTTATTTGGGAGCCTAAGGGCCAGATTTGCCATTCAGCGGGTTGAGGAGTTTAGCTTGGCAGTGGACACTGTTGCCTTCCTAGGATGAAGCCATCATTCTCCCTAAAATGATCAGAACTATTTGTTTCTTATGTTTTTCTCTGGATCGTTTTGCCTATTGGGGGAGCTTTGGCCCAGATGATTCTCAGTGAGTTTGGTTGAAATCAAGATGTGTAAATGAAGAGTCTGAGTCAAAATATTCCTTTAAGTTGATAGTTCCCCCACCTCAGGCTTAAGGGGTTATGCTTATATTTACCAGAGGCAAAACAATATACTTTTCCTAAATGAGCAGTTTATTTAGAAATTGTAGTTTGAATGCGACCAGAAAGGACAAGATTGAGTTCTGGTGTGGGCAGTTTTCTGGTATTTCTAGAACTCAAAGTCTGTCTTACCGGGGCCTTAAGACACCATTTACCTCTGGCTTAGATGACTGCTTTAACAGCCCAGCACTATGTTTGGGAGCCTATTTGATAACCCCAGTTTGCTTGCTATTTCCCCCTACTTCTAAGAACTTGTGAGGATTGTTTAGTGTTGGCCAGGTAACTTGTTTGACTAGTTTGCTGTTTTCTGTTCTGGAGCCTAGCACTCATAAGTAAGAACTCAAGTTCACTACCTCCAAGGGGTCATGGGTCAGCAAACTATCTGTAAAGGGCCAGCCAGTGAAGAATTTTAGTTGCTGCAGGCAGTGGTCTCTGTTTCATCATCATCATTTCCTCTACCCCATCCCCTCTCCTCTTCCTCTTCCTTTTAAAAACACCTCTTTAAAGATGTAAAAACCCTTCTTAGCTTGTGCACCTTATAAACAAGCCATAAACATATTTGGCCTGTGGGCTGCCAACCCCTGAACTAGGTAAAGAAATGAATTTATTGCTAAATGTGTTTGCTTTAATGTTTTCAGAACAAGAACGCTCAGTGACCTTGGGAATTCTCAGTTGATTGTGATCCAAGTAAGAGAGTGCTAAACTCTGGCCTGGGGGTCAAAGTCACCTAGTGCTTGGTCACCTTGGGTCTGTGAATCTCAAGGTAACCTTGACCAGTATGACAGCAGCTGTCCAGTGGGACACAGGGCTCTTGCTGCCTCTTTTCTGTGGGAATGCTGACCAAGGGGGCAGGGGGACAGGATGGAGGGGTGGAACGGAGGTGTGGCCCTCAAATTAGGCTGGGAATAGATTGGCTTGAGGAGTACAGTGAATCCGACAGCCAATTAAATTGATTGAATCTCAATTTCCTGCACCTCTGTTGGAATGTAGTTAGAAATCTGGCATGTACAATCAGTTTGGCCAGTTTATAAAATGAAAGAGCAGGTCTGTACCTTGGATTCTGAGAACTCCAAATTCTGATACACGAATCCAGATTTGCCTTTTTTTTTTTT
>PVKH010046298.1:0-10400 GCA_004027955.1 Chaetophractus vellerosus
CTTCTTTGTTTCTTTAGGAGGCACCGGGAACCAAACCCAGTACCTCTGATGTGGGAGGGAGGAGCCTAATCACTTAAGCCACCTCTCTTCTCTGCTTTGTTGTGTCTCTCGTTATGTTTTTTCCTCTTGTGTCTCTTGTTGCATCATCTTGTGTCAGCTTAAAATGCCTGCCCATTGTGCCCACCCGTCGTGCCAGCTCGCTGTCCTCCTTGTCCTCTTTAGGAGGCACTGGGAACCTCTGCTCCCTGCTTTATTGTGTCTCTCATTATGTTTTTCCTCTTGTGTCTCTTGTTGATCATCTTGTTGTGTGTCAGCTTGTTGCACCTGCCTGTCATGCCAGCTCACTGTCTTCTTATAAGGCACTGAGAACCAGACCACAGACCTCCCATATGGTAGGCGGGAGCCCAATCGCTTGAGCCACATCCACTTCCCAATTTCATCTTATAGTGAATTTAAAATTTGATTTTAAGTTTCACTAGATATTTCTTCTCATTTCTTTTCTTTCCTGGTTTCTCTTTTCTCCTTAATGTGGCACGATGTTTGAAAAAGACCACTTTGGTTTTATTAGTCTAACAAAGAAGCATTTTGATAGAAAGTATTATTTGTAAAAAGTAGCTGTGCAGAGCTTATTGTTTGGGGATGTCACTGTGTTCATTTGTATTTTATGCTGGATAACATAAGTGTGTTATTTGATCTTCTTCTAGCCAAGAGTAATTTATATTTATCATGGGAGATTTTCACAAATCTTCTCTGTATTAAGGTTTAACTGAGAGAGCATAGAGACTGAAAGTTCGTTGTTTAAGAGCTCAGATTTTAGCATCTGGCTCCACCAACTTTTTACTGGATGATTTGGGGCAAGTGGCTAAATCTCTGAGATTCAGTTTCTCCTGCTATAAAAAGGAGATAATATCTACCTATCAGCATGCACAGAACATAAGGAATGTTCAACAATAAGTTATTGTTGAATACATAGAATGAAAACGAGATAATATATACCAATACTTTAGCACATCGCCTCAGGGATGCAAAAACTTCCACAATACCCAGTAACTCAGGAGAAGAAACAAGAAAACATGTGGTAGAGAAAGAGAAATAAATGGCCAGTTTTATTATTTTTATTTATAAACAGAGAGAGGGAAGGGTGAAGTCATTTGCAATATGATCACAAGTTAAAAATTAGAGGGGGAAGTGGATGTAGCTCAGTGGTTGAACATCTGCTTCCTATGGTGTCCTGGGTTCAATCCCTGGTACACCTAAAAAAAAAAAAAAGGGCAACTTCAACACATTTCCTGTGGACCACTCATCCCATTTCTTTATATGATAGATGACACAAACCATCACACTATCTTTTTATTTCATTTTGTGCCCTGCACTGACATCCAGCCTTCAAATCCAGCCCTTGAGGCTGAAGTTACATTTCCAGTGCCTCCTAAATCTCAGTGTGTCTTTCCTTCCCGGAATCCACTGCCATGCATGGACAACTCAACAAAGGAGCCCAAGCATACGTCTTCCCTCTGAGTCAGCTCTACTGTCCAGTGGAGATTGTTCTTCTTCCCTCTGCCAGCAGCTCCTCAAATCTGACTTATGTTGGAAGTTTTACGCCATAGAGTATGGAGGTGTTCATGCTTTGACACTGTAGAAATGGGTTGAACTGGCTAAAACAGAGAATTTTTCTCTTTCTCAACCCAAACTAAGCTTTCTCCTGTAATTACCTATATTTTCTTCTTTCTCTTCTACCTCTTCTCCTTTGCTAACATCTTTGAGCTCTTCCCATGACCAAGCACTAGGCTAAGTCTCACTTACTCCCCACGCCAGTCCTATTAAGGATTGCTATTTCCATTTTTAAAATAAGAGAACTGAGGTTTAATGAGTTCAGCAACTTTCCCAAGCTTATACACGGTGGAGTTGAAATGTGAGTCCATGCAGGGATCCCGGGCTGAGGGCTACGGGTGCCCTCTCCTCCCTACATGTGACCACACAAATCTAGCCATCACGTCCACCCTTCTTTACACACCCTTCTCAACACCCACCATCAAATTCCAGCCCCCCAAGCCAATACAAACCAGTACCCAGCAGCAACACCCGAAAGCATATTTATTTTATTCTCCCCACCTCCACCCCAGCAAAAATGGCGCAAGGCTCTCCATTATTCATAAAATGAAGTCTCAACTTTTTGCCTTGGTGTGAAATCAAGACTCCACTCTTTGGCCTCAACTCACCTAGTCTTGTTCCTCTTCTAATCTCTTAACTCCTTCCCACTGGTGACCCATTTTTCAAAACTTTCTTCCCCAGATAGTACACACATATAGTATACACACACACAAACACACACTCCCACACACATAGACACATATATGCCTGCACACACATCCACATGCATATAAACCTATACACACGCATACGATACACCCCCCACACACCCCTGCACTCCCACATTCCTAAGTACCTACCACTAAACCAACCCACACACAACACCCAGCACACACCCCTCCATAAACACACATACATATTCCAACACACGCACTCAAGCCCTACACCCACTTCTACATACACACACCCCTCCATTCAACATCTCTGCACACCCACCTACATAAACACAAAAATACACACCCAAGGCACATGCAAATATCATTTCTGCACATCCATTCCACAGATGTACTCTACATGCACACACATACCTGCGTGTACATATACATGCCTGTGTACACATCTCACCCATAACTAGACCAATATCTGTTTGCATGTGGATAAAAAGTAGAAGAAAATTGGGATAGATTTGATCATTTAATAATCCCAGTGAAGGGGCTAAAGGGTATTTTCTTTGTTAATTTCTTTTTCTTTTTCTTTTTTTCTTTAATAATGTGATTTGGCAGTAAATGAAAACATCAAAGAAGAAGATAATTTAAGGTAACATAATCAAGAAGTTTTGGGGCAGAGGAGAAGTTTCGAGCCCAAATAAAGATGGTATAAATAACTGCTATTTAAAAAAAAAGAAGAAAGAGAAGAGAAAGAAGCTAATTTCATGTGTTCTTTATTTTGTTTTCCCTTTGAAAGAATTATGGAATTGAAAGCATGGACTTTGTTTTGCTTCATCATCATGACAAAGTTTTGCCATCCCTTTTTTTTTAATTTAAATTTTTTATTTATTTTTTATATATCTATATATATTTTTAGGATACATTGATTACATAAATGTTACACAGAGATTCCAGGAGTACCCATATGCCACCCCCCCACCCCTCCCACAACCCCCCACATACACACCCCTCAGTGTGGCATAACGCCTCTGATAGATTATACATTTTGGGGCTTTGCCATCCCTTTTTATGTAAAATGACTATTATTATTATTATTATTGCTATTTTGATTACTGGAGAGTTTTCACATTTCATCCCTCTTGTGGCTCAGGAGCTAAAGAGGTTTTACTCAGTTGAGCAAATTCTATCCCAGCTTTACAAAGCAACGGTAGAACATAGAGATTCAATCAAGAGACCTTTTCCTCTTGCCATTTATCATAAACATAAGAAGGGGCTGCAACCCAGCTTTAGAGTTCAATAGAAAGTTTGAATTGATGCCGTTTGTACTTGCTGACTCTTCATCATCTACAACGTCTAAAGTGAAGTTTCTTTCGCTCGAAAAGGAATTGTAGCAGATACCTTCATATTCAGGCAAATATAACTTATTACCCTCAAATCTATGTGTTTAATCATATTCAGGCAAATACAACGTATTACCCTCAAATCTATGTGTTTAATATATATGAGGAGAAAAACCTACCATGCACAATAAAGCCATTTCCTATGTGTCAAGTTTTATAGTGAGTCATGGGCCTGTCTCACCAGATAAATGCAACAGGACATCCTGTAGTCGCTGTGCAGTTTTTCCAGTGCTTCTAATTTTTTTTCTTGTTTGGCTCATCATGAGATGGAAAGGCAACCAGGCTTTTTATTTTTATTTTTATTTCTTTAAGCTTTATTTCAATTTCAAAAATAAATAAATAACAGACAAAAGGCAGCTTAACAAATTATGGAAGCATTACTTAAAAAAAAAAATCCTGCCCAGGCATATTTATCTTATTTAATCCTAAAACAATTCAACTGTTTCTCCAGTAGGCAACCAATTTTTTCATCAAATCCTAAAACAGGTTAAAATTATAGTTGCAATAGTGTGGAGAAAGAAAGTGAATTACAAAAAAAAAAAAAAAAACAACAACTCTACAGAACGTACATGTAAGTGATGGACTTTACTTAATAGTATAATTATTATTTACTTAATAATATAATTATAACAATATTGGCTCATCAATTATGACAAAAGTAGCACATTGATGTAGAATGTTAATAGGGAAAACTGTATGTGTTTGTGTATGGGCGAATGTATATGGGAACTCTGTACTTTGTGCATGATTTCTCTGTAAACCTACAACTGCTCGAAAAAATTAATTTACAAAAAAGAAAGAATTTTAAAGACACTATTGGAGGACATATTAGCAAAATAGATTTTTATTTTAGAGAACAAATCTCCTTTCTATTAGTTTTTATTCATCTATACTCTTTCCTCACCTCACCCTCATTCTTGAAAAGTGTTTGGTGTTGCCTGCAATCTTTCCTTCTTCTTCTTCTTCTTTTTTTTTGTTTTTTTGTTTTTTGTTTTTTTTGGCTTTCACGGTGTCTTAATTTGCTTTTTTACATACAGCCTTTTTTTAATCAGAGAAGTTATAGGTTTACAGAAAAATCATGCCATAAATACAGAGTTCCCACATAGCCACCACTCATATACAGTTTTCCCTATTATTAAAACTTTGCATTAGTGTTGTACCTTTGTTGCAATTGATGAAAGAATATTATTATAATTAAACTATTAACTATAGTACATGGTTTACATTAGGGTTCACTATTTATGTTAAAGAGCACTATGTTGTTGTAATTGTTTTAAAATTTTTATTCTAGTAACATATAAACAACCCCAAATTTTCCCTTTAAATCTCATTCAAATATATAATTAAGTGCTGTTAATTTCATGCACGATGTTGGGCTACCATCTCCACAATCCATTACTAAAACTTTTTCATCACTCCAAACAAATTCTGTACCAATTAAGCATTAATTCCCATTTCCTATCCGGACTCCAGCCCCTGGTAACCTGTATTCTAGTTTCTGACTATGATTTTCCTTATTCTAATTAATTTGTTTCAGTGAGATCATACAGCATTTGAATATGATGTCTTCAAGGTTCATCCATGTTGTCGCATGTATCAGAATTTCATTCCTTTTAAAGGCTAAATGATATTCCATTGTATGTATATACCACATTTTTAAAAATCCATTCATCTGTTGATGGACATTTGGGTTGTTTCCATCTTTTGGTAATTGTGAACAATGCCGCTACGGACATTGGTGTGCAAATATCTGTTTGAGTCCCTGCTTTCAATTAGTTTGGGTATATGCCTAGCAATGGGATTACCAAGTCATATAGTAATTCTCTACTTAATTTTCTGGGGAACCACCAAACTGTTGCACATTTTACATTCCCACCAACAACAAAGTGATTGCTCTTTACTAATGTATAGAAACACTACTGATTTTTGCATATTGACTTTCTATGCTGCCACTTTGCTGAATGTGTTTATTGGCTCTAATAGCTTTGTTGTGTAACTATATTAACTCTTCAAATCCGTGAACATGGGATGTCCTTTAATTTATTTAGGTCTTTGATTTCTTTTAGCAATGTTTTGTAGTTTTCTGTGTACAACTCCTTTACATCCTTGGTTAGATTTATTCCTAGACATCTGATTCTTTTATTTGTTACTGTAAATGGATTTTTTCCTTGATTTCTTCTTCAGATTGTTCATTACTAGTGTATAGAATCACTACTGATTTTGGGGTGTTTATCTTGTACCCCACACTTTGCTGAATCCATTTATTAGCTCTAGGAGCTTTGTTGTGGATTTTTTCAGGATTTTCTGTATATAGGATCATGTCATCTGCAAATAGGGCAAATTTTACTTCTTTCTTTCCAATTTCAATACCTGTTATTTCTGTTTCTTGCCTAATTGCTCTGGCTAGAACTTCCAGTACAATGTTGAATAACAGTGGTGAGAGCAGGCATCCTTGTCTTGTTCCTGATCATAAGCAAAACTGCCAGTCTTTCACCATTGAGTATGATTTTAGCAATGGATTTTTCATATATACCCTTTATCATGTTGAGGAAGTTTCCTTCTATTCCTAGATTTCTAAGTGCTTTTATCGGAAAAGGGGTGCTGGATTCTGTCAAATGCCTTTTCTGCATCATGCGTTTTTCAGTTTGCTAATATTTTGTTGAGGGTTTTTTTTCATCTATATTCATAGGGAATATTGGTCTGTAATTTTCTCTTCTTGTGATATCTTTATCTAGCTTTGATATTTGGGTGATGTTGGCCTCATAGAATGAGTTAGGAAGTCTTCCCAACTCTTCGATTTTTTTTTGGAAGAGTTGAGAAGGACTGATACTAATTCTCTCAATATTTGGTAAAATTCACCAGTAACACCATCTGGTCCTAGGCTTTTCTTTGTTGTGAGGTTTTTGATTATTGATTCAATCTCTTTACTTGTTATTGATATGTTGAGGTCTTCTATTTTTTCCCGAGTCAGTGTAGGTAGTTTGTATCTTTCTAGGAATTTGTCCATTGCATCCAGGTTATCTAATTTGTTGGCATATAATTATTCAGAGTATCATCTTATAACCCTTTTTATTTGTGTGATATTGGTAGCAATATCCCCCTTTTCACTTCTGATTTTAATTTTTAGCATCTTCTCTCTTTTTTTGTCAGTCTAGCTAAAAGTTTGTCAATTTCATTGAGCTTCTCAAAAAACCCAACTTTCAGTTTTGTTGGTTCTCCCTATTGTTGTTTTTTTTTCTTCTTCTTCTTCTATTTCATTCATCTCCACTCTAATCTTTGTTATTTCTTTCCTTCTACTTGCTTTGGGTTTATTTGCTCTTCCTTTTCTAGAAGAAGAAAATCTTCCAGTTGTGAGGTTAGGTCTCTGATTTGAGATTGTTCTTTTTCAATGTAAGCATTTAATGCTATATTTTTTCTCTTTCAGCACTGCCTTTGCGACATCCCATAAGTTTTGGTGTGTTTTGTTTTCATTTTCATTCACCTCAAGGTATTTCATAATTTCCCTTGTGATTTCTTCTTTGATCCACTGGTTGTTTCAGAGTGGGTTGCTTAATTTCCACATATTTGTGGGTTTTCCAGTTCTTTCCCTGATACTGATTTCTAGCATCATTCCATTGTGGTTGGAGAAGATACATTGTATGATTTCAATATTTTTTAATTTATTAAGAATTGTTTTGTGACCAAACATATAGAACCTATCCTGAAGAATGATCCATGTGCACTAGGGAAGAATATGTATTCTGCTTTTGGATGAAGTGCTCTTTATATGTCTGTTAGGTCTAGCTGGTTTAGAGTATCATTCAAGATATCTATTTCCTTATTTGGTCTTCTGTGCAGATGTTTTAGCCATTTTGAAAGTGGTGTATTGAAGTCGCCTACCTACGATTACTGTAGAACTATTTCTCCCTTCAAATTTGTCAATATCTTCTTCATATATTAGGGCTCTGTCACGAGGTGCATATGTATTTATAATTGTTATGACTTTTTCTTTATCTGACCCTGTTATCAGTAGACAGCCAACCTTCTTTTTGTCTCTTGTAACAATTTTTTTCTTAAAGTCTACTTTATCTGATATTAGTGTAGCTACCCCAGCGCTCTCATTTGCATGGTATATTTTTTTCGATTCGATTGATTGGCACCAACATACAAGCACCCTGGTATGTGCATAGGGGTTACTCTGCTTCCTCTAGAACATGTCAGGGACATGTTCACAAGGGGAGCACAGGCTGACTCCACACTGCATTCAGGAGGGGTTGAAGGGGCTGGTAAGGGAATCTTTCTTTTTTTGTTTTTCGGAAGTACTGGGTATTAAACCTCAGACCTCATACATGCAAGGTAGGCACTCAACCACTGAGCTACACCCACTCTGCTCTTACCATTTTTAAAGCTGCACTTTATTGATTCGGCACTTGCCCTGTTTTTAACTGTTTTCCAGAGTTTTGAGGAACATGGCTCTTTCAGTTTTTGCTAGTTGTCCAAAGATTCTGTACGGTAAAAACACCCTAGAGCATCTTACACCACCATCTTGGCCAACTGGAAGACTGGCTATGATCTTCTGGTTTTAATGGGAAATAAGGAACTTCTCTGAAAGACTAAAAGATATATAATTTGGTTTTGGTGACATGCTGTTTTTTACTGGGTTCCCATATCTACTTTGAAATGTCTTTATATTTCTTCCCAATAGAATGATGAAAGAATCATCAGATCAAGAAGATGGCAGCATAATGGGTCACCACTTAAAATGGTTGAGGAGTCTCAAACTAGGATAATAGTCACCTATTATTTATAGAAAAGATGAAAAATGAGCAAGTTAATAAATGATTACATAGGTTTGACATAAAGAACCAAGTTCATGGCTTCTTTAATACTAAGCTAATGCCAAAGAAAACTCTAGCAAACCTTAATAATTTAAGTTGTACTTGATTTTTCACAAATGTTCTCAATCTTAAGCATTGTTTTTCATACCAGCAAGTTAGAATCACTGTTCTCAGCTGAAAGATGAGTAAGAAATTACTTAAACATGAACAAATGTTTATCTGTAGCTATTAATATATTTACACAAAAGTAATTTTTAAAATTTGACCTTTTTTTTCTTGCTGTTTATGTGATATTGTGCAAGTTACTTACTCTCTGTGAGGCTTACTTTGCTCATTTTGCAACCTCGAGAATAATAATACCAACCTCATATCATAGTGGTGAGAAGTAAATAAAACAATACAAAGCAAGTATCGTGCTTGGCACATGATGAAAATGAAGCAAGTGTGGTATTAGGACCACATGTTCTGGAGTCAGAATATCTGTGGTCCACCCAGAACCACCAATTTAGTAGGTTAATGACATCAGACAAAGATTTTCTCTTTTCTGTGACTCAATTTCCTTACAATGAGATGAAACAAAAATAAGTACACTCATGGCCTTTGGTAGGTAGCTAGTCTAATCTCTTTCCTCCTTTTTCCTGATTCTGTGTTTCTTTATCTATGATAGTTAGAGAAAAATAGGAACAATACTTGACTGATCTTTAACGAGGAGAGAAAATAAGTCATGCTATTACCATATATAGATTATTTCAGTTGATAAGAAGAATGACAGTATTCCCCATATAGGCCATGGTTTTATACATATAAAGCATATACTAAATAGGTGGTTCCTCAGAAAGTTGAACATAGAATTGCCACATGATCATGTCTACTGGCAATCCCATATCTAGGTATACACCCAAAAGAATTGAAATCAGGGCCTTGAATAGATATTTGCACACAGATCTTCATAGCAGCATTACACCCAAGAGCCAAAAGGTTGAAGCCACCCAACTGTCCATCAGTGAATGAATGAATAAACAAAACGTGGTATATACATACAATGGAGCATTATTCAGCTGTAAAAAGGAATGGAGTCCTGATACTTGCCACAACATAGATGAACCTTGATGAAATCATGTTGAGTAAAATAAGCCAGACTCAAACAGACAGATATTGTATTATTCCACTCAAGTGAACTAACTAGAATATGCAAATCCACACTGCCAGAGAGTTGGGTACAAGTTACTAGGGGTGCTATGAAGGGAAATGGGGGGTGGTTATTGCTTAATTGGTACAGAGTTTCTGTTTGGGACGATAGAAAAGTTCGGGTAATGGATGGTGGTGATGGTAACGCAACATGTGAATGCAATCAATACCACTGAATTGTATACTTGAAAGTGGTGAAAATGGGAAATTTTATATTGTATATATGTTACCACAATAAAATTTTTTTAAAAAGATGATGTCCAAGCGTTTTGCATAGCAAATGTGGCCCAGTTAAATATAGATAGGGTCAACAAGAATTATAGCTTTCATTTCCATTTTGTCATTAAGCCTGTAATTATGTTAGTGCAATGCAATGTATACAAGCTGTATAAATTAATGGGAAGGCTGGAAGTAGAATCCTGTATTTAGAAAGACCATGAGTAATTGAATTCCTCTACTTCATGATAGAAGGCCTCTGCCAAGGCATGTCTATCTTGGACTTACTTAAACTCTGCCAGTGGGAGAACCCAGCAGCTGCTTCCAACAGAGCCTCCTCTGGGTTACCCATTTCTTTCTTTCTGTCTTTATTTTTTAACAAATCAATTTTATTGATACATATGAATAAGGTATGCAATTCATCCAAAGTGTTCAATCAATGGTATTTGGTATAATCACATAGTTGTGCATTCATCATTTCAATCATTATTGGAGCATTTTCATTATTTCAATAATAATAA
>PVKH010046299.1:0-10406 GCA_004027955.1 Chaetophractus vellerosus
ATTTCCACTGGGCACGGGGTTTGTTTTCTCCCCATGCCCCAGGCGTGGAGTTTTAGCCCGGGTGCCAGTGTTTGCCCCGATTCCGCGGGGCCAGCTCGCCTTTCACTTTTCCTCCGGGCTCGGGGCGCATCCCCATTGACCCCCTCCCCAAAACCGGCCGCTCCCCTAATCTAAGCCCAGGCCTCCCACCGTCCCGCCCGCTACCCGCCTCGGCGCGGTGCGCACCTGGATCGCAGCAAATCTCCGGGCGCAGGATTCGCGGCTCCGGGTGATTCCGGTGCGACAGGGTCCGCGGGGGTCAGTCGTCCAGGAGAGCCGCCCATTTCTGCTGTCGCGGCCCCAGAAGGCCGAGTTCGCGGCCTGAGAAAAACTTTTCTCCCTCAGTCCTGAACATCCCCGCGGCTCTGCTCCCGGGAGCCTGGTGGGGAAGCGATTCCCGAGCCCTGCGCCCTGCTCAGCGCACCGTCCTCCCGGGGGCGGGGTGGCGGCTTAGACGAGCTCCCGGCCGCGCAAAAGTGCCTCCTCTCAACTGGCCGCTCTAGTAGGGCACCCCGAAGACACGAGCAAACACGCCCTTCCTCAGGCGGCGGAGAGCGCCCCTCTCCCTTTTTCCCAGTTGCTGGGCGAAAGTAGGCGGCACGAGGTGGGAAACGCTCCTCCGAGCTCGAGCCTTGGCGGCCGACTAACACCCGGCAGCGTCCGGGTGGAGAGGGTGGCGGGAGAGCGCCATCCAGGGGCCTCGGGATAGTCGGCCCGGGAGGACGCGCAGCCTTAGCAACGCGGGGCTTGCATCACCGAGTGCTGGGGCACGGCCCGTCCGTGACACGCGTGGGTCGAAGGGTTTCCGCAGGACTCACGTGTCATCACAGCCCGACGCCTGCCTCTGGCACTGCTTCACATGGAGCCAGGGTACATGATAATGGAAGATCGAAGAAGCCACCACGAGGCAGAAATCGGCATCGGGCCTCAGAAGGCAGGGCAGCCGAGTTTACACATCAGAACTGATCCGGATTCACGAGAACCGCTACTGGGTAGTCCCATGGACAGATCGTTCCCTCCCAGCAAGCATTGCGCTGGCCTCCTACTTGCAGGGAAAGTGCTCAGACTTGCTGGGTTAGGATTCAAAGGCAGCAGGTCCGGGGAGAGGAGAGGGGCAGGGGCACCCACTTGGAAATACTGGAAGGGAATCGGCTCTCCTCGGATTCCAGCGTGTACAGCAGCCCCAAACCCGGGCGTGGAGTAGCCCACCCGTGGGTGTTTTAACAATGAAGTGCAGTCCCTATTTAGAGGCTGCTGTTTTTCTAGCTGTGGTCAGTGCACTGGGTAAGAGGAAAGGAATTTAAAGGGAGTTAAGAACTGGTCTGCAAGGACAGCAAAAGGGGAGGGAAGTGAGGAGAAAAGACCTTCCTAGTGTCTCACTAGGGAAATAGAAGAGTCATTAAACTTGTTGGGCTTCTCCCTAGATAGTGAAGGCAGAAGGGAGCCCCTGGCCTTCCACACCCACCTACCAGGAGAAGCATACAATTAATCCCTGATCCTAATCTCCTATTAATCCTCAAATCAGGGAAAGAGAGAATCTCTGAAAACAATGGGAGAGAAAGAACAATCCCTCCAAGGCCCAGGACTCCCCCACCCCCATGCCATATTCACTCAGTGTGAAAATCTCCCTTGCATCATAAACTTTGTCCATTAAAAAGCCCAGCCCTTGTTAGTAAGTGTTAAAGAGAGATTACTGCCTGAATTTAAGAGGTGCAGAAGGTAACAAAAAGGAGGAAAGGCAGGCTAGGCTGTGGGCTGAGTGCCAGCCTTGGGCTCCCAGCATATTCACTTAGCGCTGAAGGCTGGCTGCAGATAAAGCAGCAGCAGCTCCCCCACCAAAACTGACACCGTTTACAGTCCGAGCTGTGTCCTTGGGTCCTGGGAAGACTGATGAGAATCCCTAGTTCAGAGATTTCATATGGCAGCACCTAAAAACAAACAGGATGGGAAATTCCAACAGAAAACGGTCTTTTTATTTTATTTTATTTTTTTAGTGACCTTGGACTTGTGTTGATTTTCGCTTTTTTCCTTGGAGGGTGTGGTGAGAGAAGTTGAGAATTGGGTTCTGGAGGGTCCTAGAAAGAGGAGAGGCAGTCTTTGAAAGAGATCATGCTGGAGACGGGACCCTAAAATGAGGTCCATTGCTAGATTTTCTCACCCTGGAGTCCCCCTTCACCACACACCTCCCTCCAGCGGCGCCAAGGCGGGTATGTTTAATCCGAGAGAACTCGGAGATCATAGAAGGGTTCAGTGGGAATAACCGCCCATCCTGAGCACTGACTATGATGTAAACATACGGCCTGTGTTGTTTGATTTCACCCTAATACAACCTCTTCACGCAGGTACTGTTAGTATCCCCGTTTCTGTAGATGAGAAAACTGAAGCATTTTCCAAGCCCATAGAGCTATTAAACATCAGAGAGTTTAAATCAGACCATTCTGACTGCAAATCTCAGGCTCTTAACTTCTGGATTATACAGCCTCTAGTGAGATAGAAAACTTCAAAGTCTAACAAGGACTTTTAATTAGCCTTCTCGTCTTACTCCATTGCGGCCACAGTCTAGGCAGCAGCCAGCCAAGCTGATAACCAAAGAGTTCTCTCGTGGAATCAGGCAACCAGGTAAACGGGTTTAGATCCTCAGGTTCTCTGCACTGTTCCTCCTGCCCGAGAATCTCAGGCCAGAGTTAGGGGAGGGAGTTTTGAGTTATAGTGGAAACCTCTAAGAAACAGATACCCAGGGGGAAGGCTATGCTGTGTTTGGAGGATTTTGATTGAGTGTTAAGGGAATGCTGCATGTCTTTTCATTCCAACTCTAATTCAAAAATGCTTTTTTAAAGTATAAAAGTAAACTTTCTTATCATGATAAATAAATCAGGGACCCCTGCCTTTGGGGGAGAAGAAGCTAATTTCATTGCCCCCGAAACCTCGTGTTGGGGGGGCAGGCTGTAGCCCAGTTGGTAGGGTGCCGGTTTATCACATAGGAGGCCCCAGGTTCAGTTCCCGGGGCCTCCTGGAGCAGGCAGACCACCTTGAGAAGGCAAGCCGCCGCGGGCAGGGCAAAAGCTGCCGCTGGCAGGGCAAGCCCCAGTGAGCACCGCAATCTCGCGCTGCGAGGTGAGCTGACTCGGCGGGTCGCTGCACTGGGGGAGGGGGGAGGCAAGGACAAGCAGACAAGAAAGAACACAAGAATAAACATAGCAAGAACAACCAGAAAGGGGGGATATGTAATAAATAAATAAAAATCTTTTTTAAAAAAACCTCATGATGGGTGGGGAATGAGGCATTTTCAGGGAAGGAAGTGGGCAGTGAAGGCCCTGAATTGGAAAGAGTAGTCCCACTGCCAACTGGGAACTCCAGGTGGCCCCTGGGGGGTTGCACCAGGGATAAGGAAGGCTGACACTTCTACTCACAGATCTTTACCCCACTGGGGACTTTTAGGGGGAGACACGACAAGCCCATCGTGTCCTTTTCTGGAGGCAAAGGATCTTACAAGGCTTCAGGGTCATCATTCCAAACATCTGCTGTATAGATGCAGGTCTCGTCAAAATGTAGACCAGACTCACGTTGAGTGAAATAAGCCAGACACAAAGGACAAATATCGTATGCTCTCACTTCTATGAAGCAATTAGAATATGCAAATTCATAGACTCCGAAACTGGAATACAGGTTGCCAGGGGCCGGGGTAGGGCTGGAGAACGTGGAGTTATTGCTTAATTGGCAGAGTTTCTGATTGAGGTAATGGAAAATTTTGGTAATGGATAATGATGACAGCAGTGCAACATTGTGAAGACAATTAACACCACTGTATTGTATATTTGAAAGTAGTTAAAATTGGAGATATAAGCTTGCGTATATGTTACCAAGATTAAAACGACAATACCCTGGAACTGTAGAACACACAGAGTGGCCCCTGAGGTGAACTGGGGACTGTAGTTCATAGTATAGTTATAATAATATTGTTTCATCGGTTATAACAAAGGTATCTCACTAAAGCAAAATGTTAATAACAGGAAAAACTGTATTTGTAGGGAGATTCTATTTTCGGTAAACTACAACTACTCTAATAAATAAACAAATAACTAGACCCTGTACAGTTTGCTCCCTGTGCATATGTTGACAGTTTTCTTTGTTTAAGTTCAGTTCTTCACATCACTTCCTTAGATGCCACCTCAACAAAGCCAAGGGGCAAATAATCAGCCGATGTGGGGTTCTGGTTAAGTGGGACCCAGAAAACCAAATAAGAAGATGGCTTCTTTGGTTAGTCATCAGCATGTTTTCCCTGTGGAGACCTGGGTAGTGGTGTTTACAAACTTGGCCTTCTCTTCCAGGTGCTAAGTATGCTCTTCCTTTCATCCGAGGGGCAGAGAGTGTCTCAGGGGGCAAGGAAGAGAGAGACTATTTCTTTTAGCCCCTGGGGCCCTGGGTCACTGTGATCCCAAGATCTTCACATTTGAAGAAGAGATAGCTTTTTCTCCTCTCACTCTCTTTCTCCAGCATATTGCAAATGTTGTCAACTCAAATGGCAAATCTGAGTTGTTATTAGTGCAAAGATGCCCTGAGGGGGTAGGCAGTGTGGATGAAATCTGCAGCGGATGTTATGGGGAAGTGTGTTTATAATTATAATGGGATTTAATGTACACTGGGACCAGATGATGGCAGCCATTTAAAAAAGAGATGCTTAATAAGAGAGGTCCCTTAATGACAGGAAGGTTATTATGGAAGATGCACAGCATTTCACTGGGTGTCCCAAACCATGTGCCAGGCTTTATGGGGTTCCTAACACAGCTTTGGGGTTGAGGCATAGCAACCATTGCTGACAGCTATTGGGCATGATTTTTCAACGTGGCTGTCTTTGAAAGGCGGCATATGGACTTAGAGAAAAGCATTCTTTCCCTTTTGGAGGCACATACACTCATAAGCACAAACACACAGGCCCCAGGCCAACATTGAGTCGTTTTGGTGTTTTTGGAAATCTGCTTTGTTCCAAGAAAGACAGCCTCAATTTTAAAACCCAAATCATGTAGCTCCCAAGGGGGAGGGGTGCATTTTCCGTATAGCTTGCATGAAATGAAGCAACGTGACTCCCATTTGGGGTACTGCTGCTAAATCCGCAGGCACCCAGCTGAAAATTAACCCCCAAGTCCTCATGGGAAACAGGGCCTTTTAAAACTCTTTGGCATTTCTTTGGTGGGGTCGGGGGTGGGGGTAGGAAGAGGGGAAGTATGTAACATTTTTTTTCTGCTGTTTAACTTTAAATAGCCTTCTGTTGGACTTTTGGTTGTTTCTCTTTATGTATTTCAATACAACAGTTTCAATTTTCAACAACCCCCATTTTATAATGGGGGTCCTACAGTTAGGGACAAAGCTGGAAAGGCAAGGGGGCCAAGGGGACTCCTCAGAGGGACCTCCAGCAGCACCGCCGTCCAGGAAAACAGCTCCCCGTAGTCTTTGCCAAGTTGCGTTTTTGTCCATGTTCCTCCCGGATGTGGGCCAAGCGTGTGGAAACGGCTTCGCTCATCTGATACAGGCCTCATCCACGGTTATCGTGTTGTCTGTTCACAAGCCATGGCGTGACCAGTCTTACATTACAGTCCTTAAAGCAGAATATTTCAGGGGCTAGCTGTAGCCCAATTGGTAGGGTGTTGGTTTACCACATAGGATGCCCCAGGTTTGGTTCCCAGGGCCTCCTTGAGCGGGCAGACCGCCTCGAGAAGGCAAGCCCCCGCGAGCAGGGCAAGCCACCATGAGCAGGCAGGCCGCCATGCAGTGAGCTGACTTGGCGGGTCGCCGCAGCGGGGGGAGACAAGCAGACACAGAAGAATGCAAAAAAATGAACACAGCAAGAACAAGCAGAAAGGGGGGGATACGTAATTTTTAAAAAGCAGAATATTTCATTTATTCTGGCATTGAGAAAAGACAAGGGATAAAATGAGAAAAGAAAAGTGGACTGCCAGTGAAAGGCTCTGAGAAGGAATTTCTGGAGCAGGTACCCTCAAATAGAAGCTGTGTATCAGGGTACACGGGCCATAGGATGAAATGATTTTACTCAATGACTGGTAATTCATGCCAATTATATTAAAATTATTGCAGCAAAACAAACTTTGATATTCTGTGAAGTGGAATTCAAAATGGGCATGAATTTTGAGGATAAGATGAAAAACTGCTTTGGAATTCTCCCTTGAAGGAGGCTCGCTGCCTTTTCCCATTAGGGCTTCCTGGGGGAGGAGTGGGGGATTGGGGGGAACGCCTGGTGAACGAAGGCTGCTTAGGGCTGGGAGCCAGATACCCTGACTGCCTCCCTCACCAGGGCAGGTTCATTTGTCTCTTGGGAGGTATTGTTGGATCTTTGATGTAGTCTTCTCCACCCACCCTCGGGTCAGAATTAGTCTCTCCCTGCTCCATAAGTCCCTTAGCACTGTTTGAACATTTGTCATAGTATTTACCACCATCTGCCTTGTATTGGACTGAGTTATACACATTCTGGCCAGCCCCTCCACTGTGAGTTTTTAGAAGGCAAGGCCTCCGTCTTGTTCAACTTCATACCCCCACCCCATCCCCAGAGCTTAGCACACTGTCAAAACAGAGACGGCGTCAGTAAACGTGTGAGGATGGGCTGAATGAATGAATGAATGACACAGACACCAAGCGTTTCCGGAATCCGGTAGAGCAGGGCTCATTCCGAACTCAAACATTTAGGGCAGAATTCTTTGTAGCTATGGGTTTTTCACCAACTCTTGAAAGATCAATGAAACTTAGATAAGGGTTGAGGGTATCTGTTGAATTTAATTGTATACGCCTCCTTGAGGGAGTAACTGCGTTCTATTTCAGTTTATATCACCCTCAGGGACCTCAAACCAAGCCTCAACATCCTATGAGCTTTAATAAATATTTATTAAATCCCACTGAATTGAATTGATTTGAACTACACTGCTTATTACTCCCACAATGGCTTTGTCTTCCCAATCTCAGATAGCTATAAGTTAACCAGTCCAGGCCTGGAGGAAGGTATCTGATCTGCTAAGGACACCAGTGGGTCCTTAGCTGAATCCACAAGACACATAAGTATTGACAGATCAGTTCTGCAATTACCAGTTGTGGCATAAACTGGCTAGCTGTACCCCAAACTTCTTCCTGAGCATATACTTGGACTAAATTTTTTCAGCTTGTCCTGCAATTAGATGCAGGCCATGTGTCTGAGTTCTGGCCAATGGATTGTAAACAGAAGTCCCTTCTGCCACTTCCAGGACTGGCCCATAAAAACTCCTACATGGAATTCTCCATGCCCTTTCTCTTTCTATGATTCTACCTAAAAAGCATATAGATACCTTAAGAAGCTGAGTGAAGAAGATGGCAGAACCAAGATGGAAGGAGCCTGGGTCCCTGAATCACAACTTGGAAGAGAGTTGCCTGCCTACTAGGAATATCCATTTTGGACTTCATATAAACATGAAATAAACTTTTGGTGTTTTGAGTGGGATTGCCAGATAAAATACAGGATGCCCATTTAAATTTAATTTCAAATAACGAATAATTTTTAGTATAAGTATGTCCAAACATTGCATTAGACAGACTTATACTAAAAAAAATTTTGTTGTTGTTTAATTCAAATTTAACTGGGCATCCCATTTTTTTGTTGTTAAATCTGGTACTCCTAGTTGAGCCATTATATATTTTGGAGTTTGTTTATAATAAGCAATATGACCTTAATTAATACACCTTGTTTCATACCTGAGCTGGGATTCTGGCCTGGGACAAGGAGCTGCCCCCAACTCCTCTTGAAAATTAGGGTACACACAAGGTAGCTCCATCTGGAGACTCGGGACCAAAGGGGAAACGAGGAGAGAGCCTGACAGTCTGTAGCTCACTCTTTTCTCTATGATCCTTGTTTTCCTTTAGCTGCCTCTTCCTCTATGTTGCAGGTTCTATGGGGACAAGGATGTAATTGTAGATTTTGCCTTTCTACTGTAGTAGTTGGCACATGTAGTCGGTACATGTTTGTGGTGGGAAAACAGCATGACTGCTGGGGGAGGGGAGAGAGGCAGGTGGCATAGTGTGACCCTAACAAGGCCTCCAGGAATCAGGCTAGGCCTGCTGAGAACAGTGATCTCATCCACCACTTCCTCCTTCATATCAAAAATAGTGTCAAATGTATTTAGTCAGATAAGTCCATGTTCAAGTACCACACCCATCGCTTATGTCCTCTGGGAGCTCAGGAAAATTACTTCGGCTCTCTGAGTTGCAGTGTCATCTGTCATCTGGGGACAATATTGAAAGACCTGAAAACTTTGGATATTATTAGCGATGATGTCAGGTAAATCTTTCTTTCCACCCTCACCCTACCAAATGCATTATTATAAAATAATAATTTTATAAAGTCTTGTGATAATTTTTAGATCTCTTTAAAAGAGTCAAGCATGACCTGAGGCTATTGGCTTCTCACTGTAGCTTGTGCACAGCTGTTTTTGACCCTATTTTCCCATCCTGGTCCCGTTTATTCTGTTGGGAGTGAGGTGAGCGGGGAAATGGAGAGCGAGGCGGGACGTGCAGGGAGTGGTGTTAATTTTCACTTTGTAGCATGACGTGTTTATTAGTGTATATGTATGTTAAATGCAGCAGCCTGGTTTGCTTGAGTTAAATAGCAGTCATGCCCAACTGGCTCTCCATGTACCATTACTCCAAGTGATTGAGCCTATTTCTCCCTCTGCCATGAGTTTAAGTTGTAAACCTCTCAGCCAGACAGGGAGGCAATGATGGGCTGCCTGTTGTGATTATTATTAACCTTTAGGATTATGCTCTCAAGACCGGGGGTTTCTGCAGAGCAGCTGAGGGTGAGGCAGGCGCGGATGGCAGGCTCACGTCCATCCATCTCGGCCCATTCGGCATCTCTTCTCAAAAGAAAGCAAACACGTGAGTGTTCCCCTTGACCTTGCAAAGAGGCTCCAGCCCCCAGCCTTGAAGACTGATCCCTTGTGCTAGGTACATGGTGAATTGTTGGGTGTCCTGTGCTTCATTTGGCCGGGGAGAGTAAGGGAAGCTGTGAGAAAGCTGGGAAAAGAGACCTTCTGTGGGTATGTCAGTATTCAGAAGGCAATTGTCAGCCATAAGTTTTCACTCGGCCCTATATTTATTGGTTACCCAGCTGACACTTGCAGGGGCAGTGGCCACCTCCTGGTTGTTAGCTAGCTCAGCTGGACTGGGTATATTTGCATAACAATATAGGGACCATGGGTCAAAAAAGGGCTCCAGGGAGAGGAGAAGCAGTTAGGCAAGCTCCCTATCCCAGATCCATAGCTTTCATTTCTTTCTCTCTTCCGGTCCGCATTTCCTTTCTTTTCCTTAAGGGGACTTTTTCCTTGTTGATTAATCTTTGATCGGCAGGGACTGCAGTTTCCAGAATGTGGGCAGCTTGTTTTGCTTTTCTGAGCAGTTTGGTAGCTACAAAATCTCTGAGAAAGGATGCCATCCCCCAGTCTCAGGCTGTTTGTATTGCTTCTTTGTTAAAAATCCATGTAAGGTGAAGCTTGCAATCAAAACAATCATAAACAATGTGCCCTCAGGAAGGTTGCAGTCTAGTAAGCAGAAATCAGGGAGGGCAGATGGTGGGAGGCTTTATGTAGTTGCTTGTTTTCCAAAATACCAGTGGCTGGGGGAGGGGCAAAGCGCTAGGGTGGGCATAGACAGCAGGGAACCTGCTTGTGCTCAAAGATAACAAGGTAACCAAAGAAGCCCAAACCTTCCCTCTCCATTTCCTCTGATCTTGTTAAGCCCCTTCCCACAGTCTCTTGGAGAATCGCCTAGAAACCGGATGATGAACTCTGTAGTTTAGGTAGAATGAATACTGACTTGACAGATTTAAACAAACTTAAGCCATGCCTTCCGTTTATGTTTGCCATGACATTCACTGAACACTGCTCACAGGGGAATGACCGTGCCTGACACATGTGAGGATTTATTCTGTGCGAGCTACTAACCCTTGACTCGCATCCTCTCCTTTAATCTTCCAAAAAACCCAAAGGGTCAATACCATTCCCACTTTACAGCTGAAGAAACTGAGACTTAGAGAGATAAAGTACCTTCCTGAGGCCAGGCAGTTAATAAGAGCAGGCGGCCAGTGTCCCTGCTTGGACCCACTGTGCGGTTCCTCTTTGGGTCCATTTCAGGTCCTTGTGGCAGAGGCATTTGGTCCTTCATCCATGGAAGGGGAGGAGACGGATTGAGGCAAGTGAGCTTTTCACATCTAACCACCAGGGTGTCAGAAGCAGGCGGGGGGCTCTGCTTCTCTGGTATCGAACCCTGGGACCCCCACCAGCTTCCCTATTGGGCATGCTGGGGAGCAGGGGGTGCATAAACTCCCAAGACAGGTCTGT
>PVKH010046300.1:0-10413 GCA_004027955.1 Chaetophractus vellerosus
TTCACTCCTGAAAACTGCTAGGGGTTCCTGGTGACCAAACCCACAGAAAGGAAACCCCTCTCCACCCTTTGCTAGAACCTTCCCACTCTCAGAGTTTATTCTCGCCCTCACCGGTCTACTGGCATCTATTCGGACTACCCAGCCCCCCTGCCTGGAGAACAGGGTTTAGCCTCCTGTGATTCCAGCTGGGAAGCAAAGAACTCACGATTTTATGCGGAGCAGTCCACCTCACAGTCCAGTTGCTTCCAGACCGATGCACCCGAGACCTCCATCCCCCAGGTTCTCAGAAAAGACCTTTGCAGTTTCTAATACTGATAATTGCTTTTACTATTTCCCAATACTGCTGGAACTTCAAAACTTTAATAGTCACTCATCTTTTGTATTATTCTTTTCATGCATTTTATTTTTACAAGTAATTTAAACTTCATTAGGTTTTGTTTGTTTGTTTGCTAGCTATTGCTTCTCATTATCATTTTTCTCTTTCTAGGATTTAATTATACATATATTAGACCTTCTGAGTATGTCCCACATTTGTTTTGCCCTATTTTTTTGTTCATTTTACTTTCTCTGCATCAATTTGTGTTTTCCTTATTGAACTTAAGTTTACTAATCCATTGTTCTGCTCTTTTTCCTTTTGACCTGTATTTACATTCTTTAATCATATTGAACCCGTGCAGTAGGACCTGAATTTCAAATATTGTAATTATCAGTCCTAGTATGTCCCTTTAGCTTTTTTTATAGATCCCAATTTTCTAGTGAAACTCTCCATCATTTCATCTATTTTTTTTTCCCTTTTCTCTGTTTTCTTGAATATATTACTCCTAGTTTACTTCAAAGTTCTTGGCTGCTAAATCCCCATGAATCTCTTATGGGGTTATTCATCTGTTTTTCTTTTTTAAATTAGGTCCTGTTTTCTTGCATGTCAAATTTTTAAAATAAATTAATTTTGTTTATAAAAGAAGCATAGTCCCCCAGATGATTTTTTATTCATCACTGAGTGACCCCTCATTCCACTGATAGGCAGAAAGTGTGAAAAACTGATCACCTTCATCCAATCAATTGAGCTGGGTTAGAGGTGGGTTGAGTACATGTGGGTTTCCATCCCCTCAGTCCTAAAAGACTATGGCAGGTTTAGCTCTAAATTTCATAGATATATCATCTCTCTAGATTCCAGCCTAACTAACATAATTTCAAAAACTGACAAATATCTTTCAGGGGAAGCTGGCTTTGTACTGTAGTCAGGCTTACTCTCCTAGCAGGTCTTTGATTCTTAAGCATTGGGAAGAAATACAGAAGATTTTATTCTGTCTTTTATATAAGCTTTTGGCCCAGCTTTGCAGACTTCTGTGAAGTACCAAAATAAGCAGTTGTTTCAAGGAGAAAAGCAGAGATGTGTTTGTGTCTATTCAAGTTTCTAGTTTCTGAATGTCTAAAAGCTTTTGTTTTCTTTTTACCCCCACTAGGGGCTCTCTGCCTGATAAAAGCTGATGGTCAGACCTGTGACATGAATGAGTTAATAACCCCTTTGGAGTGGGCGAGTGGGTAGAAGCTGGAGATTATCAATTTAGCGCAGAAACATTTCTTCTCTGGAATTTTACTTCAGCTATCCTTACTGTTCCTGCAGCCCTCTGATACCATTAAAATAGAATTTTTTGTAGTTATCTGTATTTCTCTATTTGTAACTATGAGAGTATTGTCTCAAGGCCACTTAAGCATACTATCTAAAAGCAGAAATCCTGCCTTATATGTTTAACTGATTATTGTTAGTGTATAAAGAAGCTACTTATTGTATATATAAATCTCTTTACGAACTAAATTTTATGAAATTCTTATTACATCTAGTAATTTTTCAGTTGATTGAAATAGTTGTAACCTCAGTTGATGTTACATTTTTTATCCTTCACACAGCCAGCATGCTGCATCCTTGAAGGGAAGCTCCAGTGTTTCACTGGCCTTATACATAACACCCTTTGGCACTATGAAACAGAGCCTGTTTGGAGGCAATGTCCATTGTAAATCTAGCTATATTGCGCCATCACCATCTGCTGCAGGAGTCAGAAATGGCAGCAAACTTTCCATCCACTTCAGGAGCCACGTCCAGAGATATGGTAGATACTTTTATTATTTTAGGGAACATCGTGACCCACCTAGCTAATAACAATAGAGAGGTACTATGCAGGATTCTGGGGCCTGGTTTGAATTAACAAGAGAGTTTGACAATACTGAAGTCTATCTCTTAATTTTTATATACTTTCTAAACACTTCCAATGCAAGTTTATAACATATTAAATGGATTTAACTAATTTTAGCACTTTACTTTTTACATCTACACCTTTACCATGAGAATGTTAAGTAATGGATACAAGCAGTACAAGGAAAACTACTTTCTCCATTATTTTATGAAAACCTAAGATTCCCAGTGGAATCAAGATTATCTTCTCCCTCCCACCACTTCAATATGCAGATTGAGTTGGTCTCTGACAGGTTTTCCTGTTATGAAGTTACTTTTTGTTATCAACATCAATTCAGGCTTCTGTTTAATAATGGCTTCCTTGAATTAGCTGTTTAAATATTTCAGTTTACAAAATGCTGTTACAAACTTCCCATAGTGATCCATAACCACACAGACTATAGTTATAACACGTTCCTTTACTTAATGCTACCTTCTACAACTTCCTATATTCATTCAAGCCTTGTCTTAGGTATGTCCACCCTGATTTTATGAAAACCAGCCATCTTATCTTAGGACAAAACACATTCCCTTAAACAAACATCAAATTTTATTCAGCATTGACTATGAATTCACTTCCACAAACCTTTTACTTCTTTCTATATCCATTTAAGTTTCATATCCCTTGTAGTGTTCTGTGATGAAAAAATATATATTCATCTCAATTTAGGCAAAAACATTTTTTTCTGCTGTTTACAAGTTTATTTCTAACTTGCAGCAAAGATTATTTCCCCCTTCCCCAAGTTTTTAGAATTTTTTCTATTCCCCCATTTTGGCTGCCACAACCAGACAGACAGAAAACATGAGGACCTTTTTTCTTACGTCTGTAGTGGAAACCTTAGCAACTGACATTAATTGCTCCAGGTCTGTCAGAGATGAATTCAAAAACAATTTTTTAAAAGAGGTTTGTAATAATTTCATTAGCCAAAAGTTTACAATTTTCATCATCTTAAGATTTAATACATATAGAGCTAATTTATTTTGTTAATAGCCTATAAACCTAGGGAGATTATACCCAAGCGAAATAAAACTGAAACATTTATACTTTATGCAAGAAATGTTCTGTTTTCTTCCTTCCTACACAGGAGACTAAAACCTCTTTTTTCTTTAATAAAATTCTAAAATTGTGAATAACCTTAAAAGTATACTGACTGCCAGGTTCTGGAATATATTATAATTGTTTAATTTGTTTTAATCATAATTTAGAAAATATCTTTTCATAGCTTTCAAGGGCATTTTCTTTCCTTACTGAAATTTGGCCATTGGATTATTACTGTCATCTCAAAAGCTGTTAAAATTTAATTTGAGAATTATAGGACAGACTATACAAAACAAGGTTTATTCTGTAATATCCCCTCTGTTCTATTTTGATTCCCAGGTCTAGTAGACAGAATTCTAGCCTAAACTCACATCTCTGCTATCTTTCCATACCCAGCCCATTCCCTTAGTTTCCTGAACCAGTTTTACTGGAATTCACTGATGGTTAGGAGAAGACCCTGGGGGTAGGATAGGCTATAGAAAGATTATGGAAGAATTCAGGATAAGCTTTTCTTTCCTTTAAATAGTTTCTTTTATGTGATTTTATGTGATTTTTTTTTTTTTTATACTGCTTGGCTTCTCCAGTTTGGTCTGCACGAGTACTCATTTACCAATATATGTACTTATTTAATTTTTGGCCATTTGAATAGAGCTCTTTTAAGAATTTTCATTTGTTAATTTAATATTACCATCCAGAGGTATGAAAATATACACTGAACATATAGACAAATGCAAGTATAGTTAGACACACCAACAGAAACATAAAACTCACTAATTTGACTCATAATTCTCACTCCTTTGGTTTGGCTTTCTCCAAACTCCATCATTTTGCATCTCTGATTTTTACTTCTTTTAAGATCTCTGGAATTAGTGTTGCCTGTAAAATGCAAGCTCGTTCTTAGAAACACTATTATTAGTAGCCAGCAACCAGTTAGGACTACTTGAGCCATATAAATGGAGTTAAGCACTAATTTAGCCATTTAGACAGGCAGACATTTAATACATATATTCTGGATTACCACTCTTTCAGGAGTACACTTAGACTCTAAGTTAAGGAGTAAGCTATTGATTCAAAACTGAAAGTTCATTTTAATGCCTTGATAAAAATTCTGATCAAAATAAAATGTGACTAAAACTTAAAACATTATCAAAATAACATCCCATTTAAACTCAGTTTACACAAATATTATGAGCTTTCAGTTTTATAATATATTTTTAATTGTAGGCTTACAAAAGCTGCTAGCATTTTCTTCTTTTTTTTTCTTTTTTCTTTTTTTTTAAGAGTTGTCCAGTTCAAAGTTACTAAATTTTAACAGCACCAATTTTGTTAATGCGGCTATTCAAATCTAATTAGAATTAACATGGAAAAAGACCAGAGAACATTAATGTTGCTAAGTTTTTCCACTTCTCCTGTACTTAAACTAATTTTGTTAGTTCCACAAGTCCACAAGAGCACCAACCATGCAGCATGGGATTCACAGAGTTGCTGCCAGAATATTTTCCCTATCTTGGTTAATTAGTACTCCCATCAGTGTTTTTGGGGTGTCCCCGTACTCACGCAGAGTTCCACAAAACTCAAGCAATTGGCGACCCCATATTCTTTCTGCACTACCTACTCATCCAGGAAGGTAGCCACCCTTCCCCACTTGGATGTTACAAGCCAACATGGGATTTCCCCTGCAAATTCTCCTTTCCCTGAGCTCATGCCTGCTACTGCTGGTGGCCATTCAATCTCCTGGATCATGGCTTGTCAATTGTAACAACCCAGCTCCTGAAGGACATGGGTTGGTGTGGCCACAAGACCAAAGAACACACCTGGCATTTAGTCAAGCATAAACTGTATTGGGATTTATGGACAAGAGAGGCTCTCTGCAGGCAGCGGTTCAGAGAATGAAGATAGCTCTCCACAACAGATGAGAAAATGAGGGGTGATATATAAGGGGTTTTAGAACAAGGACATTCCATAGGGTAAAAGAACAAAGCCCTGCTAGGGTCACATGAAGTGTACACATGGGGTGTGGTGGTGTTTTCACTAGGCTCTTAGGAAAGACATTTACCAAGGACGTTTACTGCTTTGGGAAGATTATAGTTTATGATAACTTTACATCTATGCATTCTTTCCCCTTTGGGGAGGGTTGTTAACCTTTAACTTATGTCTATGTCATGCAGGCGGCTAAGTACTGAGTACTTAGTGGGGCCTGGGTCCCCACAGTTCCATTGGTCAATCTGTCTGCCTTTATGCCAGTACCATGCTGTTTTTACCACTATACCTAAGTAATATGCTTTAAAGTCAGGGAAGTGAGAATCCTCAAATTTTGTTCTTTTTAAAGTCATTTTTGTCTATTCGGGGCCCCTTACCCTTCCAAATAAGTTTGATAATTGGCTTTTCCATTTCTGCACACACAAAAAAAGGCTCTTTTGGGTTTTTTATTGGGATTGCGTTGAAGCTGTGAATCAGTTTGGTTAGAATTGACATCTTAATGATATTTAATCATCCAGTCCATGAACATGGAATGTCCTTCCATTCATTTAAGTCTTCTTCAGTTTCTTTTAGCAATGTTTTGTAGTTTTCTGAATACAAGTCCTTTATGTCCTTGGTTAAGTTTATTCCTAAATATTTTATTCTTTTGGTTGCTATTATATATGGAATTTTTTTTTTCTGATTTCCTCCTTAGTTTGCTCATCAGTAGTGTATAGAAATGCTGTTGATTTTTGCATATTAATCTTGTATCCCGCCACTTTGCTGAACTCATCTATTAGTTATAGTAGCTTTCTTGTGGATTTATTAGGATTTTCTGGATATAGGACCATGTCATCAGCAATAGTGAAAGTTTTACTTCTTCCTTTCATATTTGGATGCTTTTATTTCTTTTCTAGCATAGTTGCTCTAGCTAGAACTTCTAGCACAATATTGAATAACAGTGATGACAGTGGGCATCCTTGTTTTGTTCCTGATCTCAGCAGGAACACTTTCAGTCTTTCACCATTGAGTACAATGGTAGCTGTAAGTTTTTCATATATGCACTTTATCATGTTGAGAAAGCTTCCTTCTATTCCTGTCTTTTGGGGAGTTTTTATCAAGAAAGGATGCTGTATTTTGTCAAATCCCTTTTCTGCTCCAATCAAGAGGATCATCTGATTTTTCTTCTTCAATTAATGTGGTTTATTGAACTAATTGATTTTCTTGCGTTGAACCACCCTTGTATATCTGGGATAAAACCCACTTGATCATGGTGAATAATTCTTTTAATGTGCTTTTGAATTCAGTTTGCAAGTATTTTGTTGAAGATTTTTGTATCTTTATTCATTAGAGATATTGGTTTGTAATATTCTTTTTTTGTAGTATCTTTGTCTGGTTTTAGTATTAGGGTGATGTTGGCCTCATAAAATGAGTTCAGTAGCATTCTTTCCTGTTCAATTTTTTGGAAGTGCTTGAGCAAGACTGGTATTAGGTCATCTTTGAATGAGTGGTAGAATTCACTTGTGAAGCCATCTGGTCCTGGGCTTTTGATCTTTAGGAGGGTTTTGAGGACTGTTTCAATCTCTTCACTTGTGATTGTTTGTTAAGGTCTTCTATATCTTCTAGGGTCAGTGAAGGTGGCTCGTGTGTTTCTAGGAATTTGTCCATCTTGTCTTCATTGTCTAGTTTTTTGGTGTACAACTGTTCATAGTATCCTCTTATGATCTGTCTTATTTCTGCAGGGTCAGTGGTAATGTCCTCCCTTCATTTCTGATTTTATTTAGTTGCATCTTCTATTTTTCTCTGTTAGTCTATCTAAGGGTTTGTTGATTTTGTTGATCTCAAAGAATCGACTTTTGGTTTTGTAGATTCCATTGTGTTGTTTTGTTTTGTTTTTTTTGTTTGCAATTTCATTTATTTCTGGTCTGATCTTTACTATTTCTTTTTGTTGGCTTGATTTGGTATTTGCTGCTCTTTTTCTAGTTCTTCCAGGTGTGCATAGTTAGATCTTCAATTTTAACTCTTCTTGTTTATTTTAAGCATTTAGGACTATAAATTTCCTCTCTGCACTGTCTTTGCAGTGCCCTTAGGTTTTTATACATTGTGTTCTTATTTTCATTCATCTGAAGATATTGGCTGAATTCTCTTGCAGTTTCTTCTTTGACCCACTAATTATTTAAGTGTGTTGTTTAATCTCCATATATTTATGTATTTTCCCTTTTTTCTATTATTGATTTTCAGCTACATTCTGTTATGGTCAGAGAAATTATTTTGTACAATTTCAATCTTTTTAAAGTTATTAAGGCCTGTCTTGTGGCCAAATATATGGTCTACCCAGGAGACAGATCCATGAGCACTTGAAAGAATATATATCCTGCTGTTTTAGGGCACACTGCTCTATAGATGTCTGTTAGGTCTAGTTCATTTATCATATTATTCAAGTTCTCAGATTCTTTATTTATCCTCTGTCCAGATGTTTTATCCAATACTGGATAGATGGATATATTGAAGTCTCCAGCTGTTATTGCTGAGACATCTATTTCTCCCTTCAGTTTTGCCAGTGTGTGCCTCATGTAACTTGAGCCACCCAGGTTAGGTGCATAACTGTTTATTATAGTTATTTTTCTTGGTGAATTGCCCCTTTTATTAATATATAATGACCTTCTTCATAACAGGTTTGCATTTAAAATCTATTTTGTCCAACATTAGTATTGCTATCCAGCTCTTTTTTGGTTACTCTTTGTGTGGAATATCTTTTTTCCCAACATTTCACTTTCAACTTGGTTGTGCCCTTAAGTCTGAGGTAAGTCTCTTGTAAATAGCATATAGATGGCTCATATATTTTTTTTAATCCATTCTATCAGTCTGTCTCTTTTGATTGGGGTGTTCAAGCCATTAACATTCAATGTCATTACTTAAAGGCATTACTTACTTCATCCATTTTGTCCTTTGGTTTTCCATTGTCATATCTTACTATTGTCTCTCTTTATCCTTTAATTTAACCCTCCTAATAATTTTGATGTCTATACTCTTCTTCAAGTCTCTTACCTTGGTTTTTCCTTTTAGGCTGCAGCACTCCCTTTAATATGTCTTCTCAGTTTTTGTTTGTTTGTGAAGACATTAAACTCACTGTCATATTTGAAGGACAGTTTGGCTGGATATAGAATTCTTGGTTGGCAGTTTTTCTCTTTCAGTACCTTAAATACATCATACCACTTTCTTCTCACCTCCAAGTTTTCTAAGGCGAGGTTGACATGTATCTTATTGAGGATCCCTTGTAGTTGATGATTTGCTTTTCTCTTGCTGCTTTCAGAATCCTTTATCTCTGATACTTGTCATTCTGAATAGTAGCTGTCTCAGAGTAGGTCTATTTAGATTTCTTCTGTTTGGGGTGTGTTGTCCTTCTTAGATATTGATATTTATGTCTTTCATAAGGGTTGGGAAGTTTTTGGTCCTTATTTCCTCAAATACTCTTTCTGCCCCTTTCCATTCTCTTCTCCTTCCGGGACACCAATAACACATATGTTTGTGCATTTTGCATTGTCATTCAAGTCCTTGTTCCATTTTTTCTATTCTTTTCTCTTTTTGTTCTCCTGTCTCTTCCACGTCAGATATTCTGTTCTCAGTATCAGTAATTCAGTATTCACACAATACAAATCTGCTATTATGTGCCTGTATTATATTTTTAATCACATCCATCATGTCTTTCATTCCTATAAGTTCTGTTACTTTTCTTTGTGGTTCTCAAAGTGTTCTTTATGCTCACCTAGTGTCTTCTTAACATCCTTTATCTCTAGTCATGTTTTCCTTCAATTCTTTCAATTGATTTAGGAGATTTGTGTAATTATCATTCATTAGTTGTCTTAAATCTTATATCTCTTCAGGATATTTGTTTTTTCCCTTTGGTTGGGCAATCTCTTCCTGTTTCCTAATATGGCTTGTAATTTTGCTGATGTCCAGGCATTTGACTCTGTTGGTGTATTTACTCTGCTGGTCAATTTCTCTCTCTTGCCTAATGTCCCCCCAGCTCTTCTTTGGTTTTTGGTTCAACTTATTCTAAGTCTTTAAAATTGCCCAACTTAAGTTATCACAGTTGGGCCAAGGACTCACTAATGGGGTACAGATTTTCTCCCAGGAATTTGGGCTTAACAGAGACCTAAAAGAATTTTTTTCCCTGCCATTTCCAGGCTAGCCAGCACATGGCGCTCATGGATGAACCTTAACAGGGAGGTGTTTATTTCAACCTCTACTTTCCTGAGTTTCTGTCTGACCAGAGCCAAGATTCAAAGCAGGCTCTGCTGGCCACATTTACTGAAGAGAAACCCTCCTACTCACCCTTCCTCTTTCCTTTTAACAGCTGCCTGGGAGGAAGATGTCAGTTCCCCTCTTAGTTAGCTGCAGTGAACCAGGGGTTTTATCCAGGCTTAATGTCTTAAAGGTGGGGGATGGGAGCCCTTTCCAGCTGCCATCAGAGTTTATTAACTCATGTTTATTGTTTTGGGTTCTTCATCTCTCTTTCCCTTGCCCTCCTCGGAGTTACGCAGAACTGTCCTAGTCTGCTGACCCTGAAAACAGACCCCTTGGACAGGTTTTGGCCCTTTCTCTGTTATTTTTGTGAGAGAGTTGAACCTCGCCTGCCTACTTCGACACCTTCCTGGAATTCCTCAAATGCTTTTCTTGTAATAGGAAAGTTTTTCCTAATTTTCCTTAAATCTTTTATTCATCAATTAATTTATTCAATAATAATTTATTGAGACTTTATTTCTTCTCTATATTCAAGTTTCATTGGTGATCTCAATCAGTCTCATATGTTTTATTTGGGTTCTGTTTCCTAAAATTAACTTTTTAGTGAAGTATAACATTCTGTACGTGTTGTACATGTAAAACACTGCACAAACCATAAGTGTAAGGCTTGATAAAATATAACAAAGTCAATACATCTGTGTAACCATCACTCAGATTAAAAAATAGAATATTCCCAGTGTCCTAGAAATCTCCCTTGACCTATTCCAATCACTGTACCCCCCTTCTCTGCAAAGGTAATCAATATCCAGATTTCTAACACCATGGATTATCTTTACCTGTTTTAAACTTTATATTAATGGAATTATTGCTCTGTCTTTTGTTTTATGGAATATACAATAATTTATTTATTCTTTTTTGTTGATGGACATTTTTCTTGTTT
>PVKH010046301.1:0-10402 GCA_004027955.1 Chaetophractus vellerosus
AAAAAAAATCTAAAAATAAAATAATAACATATAATCCAGAACTAAAATATATTCTAGGTTGAAAAGTAGACCATCATACTTCTTTTCAAAGCAGAATTAGAAGGGTAGATTAGTGAAATGTCAAAGGACATGAAAAAAAATTCTCTACTCCAAAATGACCAAATGAATTTGGCATTGTGTGGAAAATAAACAAAGTAGATAAATTCTCAACATATTTTTGTTATTTCAGATTTCATAGACCCAGAGAGTCCTGGGTTTACAGCATGCTTCTCTTTCCTGTTACATCATTATTCCCTTTTCAATTGCTCATTATTTTTTCTCTATTCACTGAAAATATAAATAATAACTTTCTTCAAATTACCCAAAAGAAATGGTTAAATTTCATTCATTCTATTGGGTTATGCATCTAATCATACATTGCAAATTTCCATTTTATTTAGTTAAAAATATTCTCATTGTTTTGTTCATGGCCTCCTTTATATCCTCATTCCTAAGACTGTAGATCATGGGGTTCAACATAGGAATTACTCTGGTGTAAAACATAGCCACCATTTTTCCCTGCTCCACAGACTCCTCAGTTGGACTTCTAAGATACATGAAGGAGAGTGTTCCATAAAATATGGTGACAGCGGTCAGGTGGGACTCACACGTGGAGAAGGCTTTCTTTCTTCCTTCTGAAGAATGCATTCTTAGGATGGCAATAAGGATGAATATGTAGGAGACGATAATGATCAATAAGCAATAAGAGAAATTGAGACCTGCTAATATGCACATGGTGTATTTTTTAATAAAGGTCCCTGCGCAGGCCATTTTGATGATGGCTGGGTCTGCACAGTAGAAGTGATTGATCTCTATGTTTCCACAAAAGTGCAAACCATGGGTCCAAAGCATGGAGATCAGACTAATAATGAAGCCACATATATAAGGGAAAGAAATCAGCCGTATACACACAGTTCTTGACCATCTGCTGCCATAGAGCAGAGAGTTGCCAGTTGCCATGTATCGGTCAAAGGCCATCACAGCAAGGATGAAGACCTCTACATGGACAAAAGCAATGAAGAAAAATCATTGCATGATACAACCAGGGTAGGATATGTTTTTGGCCTCAGATACAAAGTTTTCAAACATTTTTAGTGTGACGTTGGAAGAGAACACATCTGCAAAATATAAATGACTGAGAAAAAAGTACATAGGGCTGTTGAGCTGCAGACTGATCTTGATTAATATGATAATGCCAATGTTCCCAACCAGGGTGATAACATAGACCAGTAAAAAAACCACAAAGAAAAGGTGTTGTAATTCAGGATGACTAGTTAATCCCAAAAGAATAAATTCTGTCACATCAGTAAAATTGGGCATTTTCTTAAATCTGATCCAGCTAGAGATGCATTTAATCTAATAAAATAAATAGAAATCATTAAACACACATAACAAATACAGCCATTCCTCATTTACTTTATTTTTTCCTACCCATTCCCTTTCAAAGCCTCTCCTATTTTTCTTTGGACCTTCCATCTCTTCTTCCACACACATCTCTTATCAGTGTTTATTTTTTTATGTATGCATATATATAAATTAGACTTTTTACACAGAAAGTAGTAAAATAATAGGAAGTTCTAAAAATATAGTAACATAAATCCACAGATTTCAGAAGAACTTTTATTCTTGCTAACACCTGTGAAGAAAAATACCTTTTCACTGACCCCAACATTTAGTAGATGCATATATTTTATTTATTCACTAGTTTCATAAAGCTTAAAAGGTGTGTAATATGTTAGAGATTTAGTTAAAATGACAGTCAAAAATGTTCTTCCATAATCAAAGAGAAAAATATTATCTCTTTAGTCACCTTACAAATTTCAGATGTTTATTACAAAAGCACTTAATGGAACTCTAACATACCTTAAAATGAACACATTACTATTATCCAAAAAAAGGAAGAAAGAATGTATCTTAAAGCATCATGTTGATTTAGCAATTTTTAAAATTCTGAAAGTCAACCTAGATAAGAATTGAATCCTTGCCAGCCATTGTCCACATTGCAAACAAGTCAAATAAAAACAATGTAAAGCATCATTTCCTCTTTAAAATCTTCTCTTCCCTTAGACCTTGAACCGTTCATTCTTATGGCAGTCCCTCATTTCTATTTCTCCCTGCCCTAAAGCTGTTGAACTTGAAATTAGGAACTATGTGCTTATTTACCTTTATATCTTTGTTCATTAGCCTAGGATAATGAGAACATGAAAGAGTACTAACTTAACCTAATTTAAACCCTTCCTGATGACTGGAATTAATCAATACAAAAGCTAATTATTGTTTGAAGTCAAAAAGTGATGTTTTCTGCAACTGTTAAACATCTAAGTCTTATTTCAGCTTATTATGCTTTTGAATATAGATGATAGATAGATAGATTGATAGATGATAGATATAGATAGGTAGAGAGAGATATATTTAATAGTTACTTTATTCCCCATTTCCCTGCTTTATTCCCCAATTCTTTATAGTTCCTTAGAACTTTAAGGAAAATCAGAAAAATAAAATACTGAGTAAAAAATACATGATTATTTTGTAAACATTTAAGCCTAAATTCATGAAATTTCTAAAATGGATTAGAGATGGAAGGAACATTTTTGAAATGATGGGTAGAAGTCTATTTTTGTTTTGTTACTTTATCAGAATAAGTTGCCTAGCTATCTGGATTCTTTATACCTTCTAATACACTAGTTAATATATTTTGAGCTAATTTATATACATACACTTTTTATTAATGTTCTATTTATTAATGGGCCAAAGGTTTACAAAATTGGTTCTTCATTAAGCTTTCTTGTATTTGCCATGGAAGTACAAATTAGAAGGATATCATCATCATCACTTCCCAGCTGATCCTTGATAATACAGAATACTTGAAATAGAATAAAGATGAACTACATGGGAATGTTTTTTGTTGCATTAAAATGATATTTTAATGAAATCTGAAATGCTTCATTAATAGTAAAATGACTGAAGACTTGGTTTCAATTCTCAGCTCTTCTATTTACTAGATGTGTGATCTTAAATCATTTATTTAATGATGCTGTGCTCAGCTTCCTCATCAGTAAATGGGAAAGTGAGAAGATCTACCTTATGAGATTGTTATGAGGATGAACTAAGAAAATATGCATGAAGTATTACAGAAAGCACAGGTTAATGAAATCCCTGAGCTCTGTGTTTAGTCCTGATTCTGTTACTAAATTTCTTTATCTGAAACTTAATTTCTTGATGTGTAAAAAGTAAGAGATTGTTGGATCAAGGGACTTCTACCAATGCTATTAGTATGTATTCTAGTAAAAGAATCAAACTTATGTTTTGTCATGCCTCATTGTGCTTTCAGAAAAATCAGATAATATTTGTTTGTTTGTTTTCTGAGGATTTAATTTGTCTTAAGGTGAATATAAAAGAATCATTAAAAAATATGGATATATTCATAGTTTCTATAAAGAAGTCCTCCATTCCTGTAACATCATATCCTGAGGTTGCCTGTTACTGGATAAGAAACCTATGCATCTCAGTCAGAAGGTTCTCAGCTTTCATTGGATGTGTTAAATGTAAATAACTCAGATGGTGATTGTTTTCTTAAACACAAACATAATACCCAGTATGAAAAGAAAAAAGCTTAATGTGATTTAAACTTTATTGTAAGTTGAATAGTTTCATTGCATAAAAGCAAATGTAGCTGAAGACTTTACTTAGAAACATGAGACTGACTTTTAGTTGTTATATTATCTGGCCTTGTGTTTTCAGCACATCACTTTAGGACTCATCTCTTCAGAAGGAGATGTATGGTTAAAATATGTAATAATCAGATTAAAGGAATTGATATATACACATATATCCAGCACTCTCTCTTCAGATTAACTATTGAACATAAACACGCACATTTATACACACAGGGAGAATTTTATAAAAATAACTCATTAAATGTTCTATCATTTTAAAGATTAACACTGCAAAGAAGATGTATAGACTATTAAAAGGAAAATTTATTTAAGATATTCTAAAGCATAGTTGTATAGCAATAAAAAGAATATCATATAAAATCTATTAGTCCCAAGAAAAATATTTAGAGGCAACAAAATTTGCATTTACATTGGATCAAAACAAATGAATATTTATATTTTGCTGAATGTCCCAATATAAATATTTATAAAGATTAGGATTAATATCTAACTTACAAGAGAGCAGTGTGGTTGTTTGCTATAAAATGATGCATTTAACTCATCTCTCAAAGATGGTTTCCTCCTCTGACAAACTGGGTATCTTTTGAGGATTAAATAAATTATGCTGAGAAAAAGGGAGTAGAACAGTGTCTAGCACACACACACAAAAGCTTATAATGTCAGCTATTACTGATATTCTTATCATTACTTAAACTTGACACATTTGTAATAGAATATTCATCAATTCCCTCTTGCCATAACCCTCTCTTTGATCTATCTATTGGCAGCTTACTTGGTTGCTGACAAATTGAATGACTCATTACTAAAACATTCATTAATTTTAGAACACATGTATTGAAAAAGATGTTATTGGTGGAAAAATGGGGTAAAGGATTTTTATTTTCTTTCATAACTTATTTGTGCATGATTTTCTATATGTATGTATGTAATGTATGTATGTATGTATGTATGTATGTATATATGTATACATGAATTTAGTGCTTTCTGGGAAAAATCACTGGTACATTCCTTTTCCTACCCACTGTCATCTGAGATCTTTCCTTTCCTCCTCCTTCCTTGAGATTTGCCCCTATATTAGATGAGCTACTCCTCATCTCCTGGTTGGAATTTACATGATAGCAATAAGATGGAGCTTGGAATGGTAAGAGATGATTTTCTCCTTTCTTAGGAAGGCAGTGACTTAATAAAGCATTATAGGTTTCCTCTGCCAAAATGCCAGCGACAAGGAGATGTTGCTTCATCTAATTGTGAATTTGTAAAACAAAGAGACAGAGGTTATTGTCAAATCTATTAACATCTCCCTTTTACTCTGCAGGGATATCTGCATCATCATCTTGGCCCCCTTACAGATAATTAGCTATTTTCCATACATCTGGGCAAGAAAAGTGTTTTTTATGTTCTCAGCCTACTCTCTTCAAGTGCTAAAGAATACTTTTTATTTTTTACAGTTTATTGATTAATTCAATGATTAATAACCCTTATGTATTTAAAAAGAACCTTTCAAATACTTCTTTTTTCACTTTAGTCAAAAGTAGGCAAAATTTTTTTTAAAAAGGAAAAGATAATGGATGTTAGGCTTCAAGCACTTTACTTGCTGAGTATATCCATTAGTTGAGCCAAGTGACCTGAAGCTGCAGCTCCAGGTCATACGTAGGGCTCAAATTTTATTTTATTTATTTGTTATGTATTTTAAAAGATACATAGATTACATAAATATTACACAAAAACTATAGGGATACCCATATGCCCCACCTCTCACACCTCCCACAACCTCCCACAGACATTCTTCATTAGTGTGGCACATCGCCTGCAATAGATATACACATTTTGTGGCTTGGCCACTAAGCATGGACCATGGTTCACATTGTAGACCACACTCTCTCCCACACAGTTCTGCATTCTATATGATGATACAAAATGGCCTATATCTGTCATTGCAATGTCACTCAGGATAATTCCCAACTTCCAAAAAAGCCCCTGTATTACAATTGCTTTTCCTTCTCCCTGCACCCAAAGCATCCAGTGGCCACTGGCTCCACATTAATGTTGTAATTTCTTCCATTGCATGAATCACAATAAATCTATAACAAAATACCAGTAAGTCCACTCTAGTCCATAGCTCTTCCCCCAATCCTGAGGAGTCTGAGATGGTGATGTCCACTCCACCTCCAAGTGAGAAGAGGTTTATATCCAATGGATAAAATGGATGGGATAATCCTGCCTGCAGCTGCAGACTCTCCACTCCCTGGTATAGCCGTTGTCCATCATCATCTCTCCACTAGGTGTCCTGGGTGAGTCCACTGAGTCATAGAGTAGGATTTTCAGCTCTACCGAGCTTCTGGACCCAGTTGACACATGGACAGCCCAAAGACTCTGCTTTCTGGAAGTACACTTAAAACTCTGGCATCACATACAGGTTTGAATAGAAGAGACAGATGGACCATGTGCAGGGAAGACATATTTGGGTCAGACTCTGTCACTCTCAAGAGCAAGGATTCCAAATTAGGGTGTACAGCTCAAATTTTAGTAACTGTTTAATGACAAATTTGAACAGATGAGTAGAATGAGGCTCAAATGTTGATCTGCTAATGAAATCTATCTACCTCAAATTGTGGTAAGTTATATGTAGGATGAACAACTGCTACCCATTTTTCTGGGATTTTCTTGATTTTAGACTGAAAGTTTTGTATCTGAGCAAACTCTTCAGTCTCAGGCAAACATTTGGTCATACTTAGCAAGGGTAGGTATCCCCATTTATTAAACTGACTGGGACTTCAGAGGTCTTTAAAGTGCTGCTATTTGTGACATAGCAGAGGACTCTAGAAAATGGCACACAGGCCTGATTTGTTCATACAGGCATTTACCATGTTAAATTCCAATCATTTAAGATGAAAAAGAAAGAATGAAGAAAAGACCCTATGGTTTCTAAACAACATAGGAGTATTTATTATTGTCCTGAGGCTAAGTGGGTTTCTTTGGACATATTGCATTTGAAAACATGTTGTTGTAAATGCTTACATGCTGGTATGGTATACAAGTCTAATTAAATGACTCTGCATGTGTATGATTTACATGGATGATAGATAGATAGACAGATGATAGATAGATAGATATTGAAAATGACAGTTATAATAAATAAACCAGAAAAACTATTACCTGTTTACTGTCTAGTAACCTCTTTATGAGATAGAGCCCCATTGTTTAGGTAAGACTATTTATCATTCTGTCACTGGATGAACTGCAGTCCATGGATTGGGGCATCCAGCAAAAAGCCCCATCCACATGGATTTCCATTGCCACATTGATACTTCTCCAATCCCATTTCCTAACAGCCCTCCACAGAAAATTCTCTGTCTACTGACAATTGCAAAGATAGTATAGAGGAATAGCAGTTTAAACTGCATTTATAAAAACACAAACTTTTCCTATGAATGAGCCTAACTGTGCATGAAGAAAAATTGTTCTTGGTAATATCTCATTTGTCATCATAGATTTATAAGGGATGGAAATCCCACTATGGGATTTTCTCACTGGAGAATATAGACAGAAACATGAAGAAACAATTAAAATGCTGCATATTGCATCATCTATAATAGAAAATGAATCTCGAGGGCAAATGACTCTTAGCAGAATTAGAATTTTTAAAAATAAGAATTTAAAACATGATATTTTGCTTTCTTCACAATTTAAGTTACATTCTCTCTACATTGAGGACTGCACTGATTATTTTTGCATGGAACAAAGATCTTGGAGTCCCTTGTGACAATAATTCGGTGTCAGTATTGTATCAGTCACAACATATATTATGACTATAATACAGAGCATGCAAAACACTAACAATTTTCTTTCTATTAATGAAAAATGTTTCCTCCTTTTAAAAGCAAGAAAGAGTTGGTAAAATGAGAGGATAAAGGGTGGCATAGTTCATGTTCATACATCACAAATTAACTCCAAATGGGCCTCTACTTCTTCTAAAAGAATTAATATACCTCTCTAAATTCCAACTTATTCTTGGGTTAGACCTATGGATTTTTGTTGTTATTTATATTGTTTTGTTCTGTTTTTTTCATAACACTATGTAAAATAAAATTTCTTTATATGTGTTTTTATTGATGAAAAATGATTTCAAATAGTTCTCTTCCTCATGTTGATAGTTACTACCCATTTAGGAGATTAAACATATTAACATGATTGAGAAATATGAGAAAAATAACTATTGAAAAAGAGAATCTGTAAGCAGATTATAGGTGGGTATAATTTTCTGTTCACAATCTCCATAATGTGAGAAATGCAAATTTATTTCTCTAAATGAACTTAATTAATACTTTGAGATTCCATTTTTAAAATGGAAGAAACTTAACTTGATTACGCCCTCTTCCTGATTTCCACAGGGCTGCATCTGACTTCTAGGAAATGAATGTACCCCAAGGCATGGGAAAGTAAGACAATTCTTGTCCTTGATGACATCATCTATAAACATTGACATTCATTCATTCATTAATTCATTTATTCATTCACTATGTGCCTGGGATACATTGGGGGTTAAAATAGCATCTGCTCTCATAGAGCTTATGTTCTTGTGATATATCTTGGTTCTAGTTGATTCTTACTGAATTTTCCTTATTTGAAACACAGGCCTTTAATGCTTTGCCTCTTTCATTTACTTTTTACCCCTTTAAAAAACAGAGAATATCTTGCAGCTACCTCACCATGCTGAACCAGAAAGACCTTAGAAAGACTAGGCCCTATCTCTCTAGATATGTGCTTCTATCATTGTATTTTGTGAATTTGTTCCTCCAGTGGTTCAACCGGAAAAATAATACAGCTCTTTTTAGAACTTAAATTCTGAAAACCCAATGGAATGTCTTTCATTTCCCCACTCAAGCCCCTAGTCTATCGCAGAGGAAGAAGACAAGGGACATTGATTTTCCTGTTTTCCAGGCAACCGCATAGCTTGATCACTTTTAGCTTAACTTTTGCCTCCTTCCTTCCTCCAAATTAGGGGATTTTTCTAGGTGTTTTAATAAACTGATCTTTATCATTTATTGTTTATTTTTTGAGCTTCCTTTCCCTTGCCTAATATGTACACAATATATAATTTAATAATATTAAGTAGCATTGACTAAACAGAATTATTAATAATGATCACCTAGAAAGCAAGGCTGTTTGGGCTATCTATGCATCTATCAGTCAACAAGCTTTTAATAAATCTTCACAAATCCCCAAACACTATATCCCATTAATATGAAAACACAAACTATTTGAAATAAAGTTTCATAGTTGATCTTCCAGTAGGTGGCGAATAGATTCATCCTATCAAGGTAACTTGCACTTGCCTTTATTGCTAAGATATTTTACAGAATTATATTAACTGATAAAGAAATTAAGTTATTGGGGAGGGGAAAAATGGCATCTTCCATTTAGGTGTGCACTCACCATCTCTGGAGTAGGGACGGTTGATTGGGAACAGGAGCCGGGGAATGTGGTCTTTGCTGGGAGCCTGGGGTATGGGAATATTGACTCCATCGGTCTAGAGGCACCAAAAGTGTGAGTTGAACTGTGCAGCCTAAAGCCATGAGTTCTTTTTGCCACAGAATGAAACAGAAGTGGTAGTGTCCCATTCCTGGGAAGGGGAGAGGGAGGTTTATGACCTCACTGGTAGACTTGTGAGGCAGGGGATAAGCCCTGAGAGTGGGAAGGTCTGACAGGGGGTGGAAAGGGTTTCTGTGGGTTTGGTTTCCGGAACCCGCAAGCAGCTTAAGAGGAAAAAAATCAGCCACCTAGAAGTGGTGCTGAGTGGAGAGGAGAGGCAAAACTGCTTATTGAGGGTGCAGACACAAGGGCCAGCAATGGGAAGTTTCAACCAATTAAAAGTTCCGGGCTGAGCAACTCAGCTCACCCAGAGGAGTTAGACAGTGGGAACGGAAAAAAATTAGCCGGCGGGAAGTGGCGCCAGATGGAGGGGACTGGCGTATCTGCTTAACTGTTGCACAGATGCAAGGGATGGCAACAGGAAGTTGTAGCCAACTAAAAGTTCTAGGCTGAGTAACACAGCTCCCCTGGGGAAGATAGGCAGGGGGAAATAATAGACTAGTTTCCATGAACTTATCCGGGGTCCCCTCACAAGTTGGGGTGGTCTAGAAGAGGAGTTCTTTAAGGTCCCTAATTACATAAAAAAAAATAATAGAAACATATAGACCTGCTTTAATTGCTAAATTCTTCCTCAAAGCCTGTAGAGAGAAGGCTGCAATGCAATTGATTAATGAACACAGGCTGAGACGCTCCACAAATCACAAATCCCCAAAGGGAACGTGGTTTGCGCCCCCGTTTTTTAAATCTGTTTGTTTGTTTGTTTGTTTAATTAGTGTAGATAGCTTTTTTCTTCTCTGCTGGTCTTCTTTTTCCTTGACTTTCCATCCTCTGTGTATAGTGATTGTGTCTATCAACACTATCTCATCTCCTTTCTTCATCTTTCTACCTTCAGCTTTCTGTGGTGGTTCTTATTTTCCACCTTTATTCATTTGCTCCCAATTTCACCCTTGTAAAGTTTTATCTTGGCTATTCTGTACTCTTTTATTTCTTTCATCTTATACTAGCTTTTTTCTTTCAGCCTATTGGTTAATAGTTCTCTCTCTCATCACTCTGGTCATATAAAATACTCTATATATTCTTCTTTTCTCTATTTG
>PVKH010046302.1:0-10416 GCA_004027955.1 Chaetophractus vellerosus
GAGAGTCGAGCCGAGGGGACACTGTGGGCCATGGGGTGGTGGGGAGGAATGGGGTGGATTGAATGAGGGGCTTGGTGGCCCATGGAACTGTTTTCCATTGCCTTGCAGTGGTGGACACGGGACAGGGTGAAAGTCATCAAAATTTATAAAAGTATACGAACTAAAATGTGGACCTTGATGTGGACCAATGACAATTTTGGGAACTACATTTCACTGTTTGTCAGTTATGCTGGTGCTGTCATCCACATACAAAAAGGTTTTGGTAAGGAGGGGAATGGAGGAGGAGGTTGAATACATGAGATTGTCTTGTAGTCTGTGTGTGACTCTGCTGTGACCTAAAATTTCTTTGAAAATTAAATGTAAAGAGGTGGGATGCTTGAGAATGAGAAGAGGAAGGTGCCAGAAAACGGACTGGACACCAGATATAGCATTGACAAGGCAAAATCGGGAAAAAAATTTTGGGTACATGGAGTTCTTATTGTTTTTTCACATATTTTGAATAGTCCAGTCCGCTGGCAAAGTCTAGTTTTCTTTTTCTATTTTATTTTTATTTTTATTTTTTCTTTTTTTAAATTTTTTAAAATATTTTTCTGTTTTTTATTTTTTAAGTTCTCCTATGTTTTAACTCTTGCATTTAAATGATGTTGTTAGGGATGGTTCACAGTGGGGGATGAATCGGTGAGCCAGGACACTCTGTGGCATGAATCTGTGAATCCTGTTATCCGGAAAGTTGACCCAGGGGGCATTATGGGCTCAGGTGTGGTGGGGAGGGATGCAGTGGATCGAATATAGGGCATTTGGTGGCCCGTGGAAGTGTTTTCCATTGCTTTGTGGTGGTGGATATGGGACAAGGTGACAGGCATCAAAATTTACAAAAGTGTACAACCTAAAATGTGGAGCTTGATGTGGACCAATGGCAATGTTGAGGAATTATGTTTCACTACCTGTTTGTCAGTTATGTTGGTGCTGCCATCCACATACAAAATGGTTTTGATATGGGGGGGAATGGAGGAGGTGGTTGAGTTTATGAGATTGTCTTGTATTTTGTCTGTGGCTCTGCTGTGACTCAAAGCTTCTTTGAAAATTAAATGATAAAAGGAGGGCTGCTTGAGAGTGATAAGAGGAAGGTGTCATGAATTAGACTGGACACCAGGTATTGCACCGACAAGGCACAATTCGGGAATTTGGGGAAAAAATTATACTTATATATATATATATCATTATTTTTTACAATTTTTGAATAGCCCAATCATTTAATAAAATCTTGTTTCCTTTTTATATTTTGTATTTATTTATTTATTTATTTATTTTAAATTTTCTAAAATTATTTTGTATTATCAAGTTCACCTATGTTTTAACTCTTACATTTAAATACCATTATTATTTCATTTTCCTATTCATTGCAATTCACTGCTGTGATGGCTTCACCTGTGAAGAGGTTATGGATCCCAGTAAAACTGGGAAAAGACTTCAAATAAAAGGGGGAAATGGTAAAGACAAATGACTTCATAGGGCTAAGAGACTTCAAAGTGTGTTGGGAGGGCAACCCAGAGGTAACACTTATGCAAATCCCAGGAGGACTCCTAGACTTCCAGTATGGAAATCAACCCAAACAGAGGGCCCCCAGAAGGCTTTGGAAATATCCAGGTCCTATACCAGGGCAGATAATCCCAGAGGTTGGTGCCTTACTAGTGGGCCCTAACTTGGAATTTTTGTTCCTGAGAGTGACAGAAACTGACCAAAATATGTCTTCACTGCACATAGTCCAAATGTCTCTTCTATTCAAACCTATATTTGATGCCAGAGTTTTAGGTGTACTTCCATAGACTGGAGACTACAAGCTGACCACATGCCAACTGGGTCCAGAAATTCTGTGGACCTGCAACTCCTATGCTACAACTCAATGGACTCAACCAGGACAGCTAGTTGGGAGTTGATGATGGAAGACGGCTATGCAGGGGAATCCACAGAGCCTGCAGCTGCAGGCAGGATAATCTCTTCCATTGTATCCATGGGATATAAGCCCCCTCTCACTTGGTGGTGGAGGGGACATCACCATTCCAGACTCCTTGGGATTGGGGGAAGAACTATGGACTAGAATGGACTTTTTGGAGTCCTGATATAGACTTATGATATACACAATGGAAAAAATTGCAAAATTATGTGGAGCCAGGGTCACTGGACACTTTGGGAGCAGGGTGAGGGAAGAGCAATTGTAATGCAGGTTTTCTTGTTTGGGTACCTGGGAATTGTCATGGATGATGCTGCAATGGATGATGTAGGCCAGTTTGTATGATCATGTATCATGCGGAACTGTATGGGAGAGAGGGTCGTCTACCGTCTGAACTGTGATCTATGCTTGATGGCAAAGCCCCAAAATGTGTATATCTATCACAGGCGTTATGCCACACTGATGAGGGATGTGTATGTTGGGGGTTGTGGGAGGTGTGGGGGGGTGGCATATGGGTACTCCTGGAATCTCTGTGTAACATTTATGTAATCAATGTATCCTAAATATATATATAGATATATAAAAAATAAATTAAAAATTAAAAAAAAAATAAGACATGGCATGATGATCTGGAATTGCTCAGTAGACCAAAGGGGGCCTATGACTTCTCAAGACAGTGAATTTCCTATTTCAGGAGAAATAGAAAAATCTTCTACTGGAAAAAAAATTGTAAAGACTGTAAGTGTGTGGTTCTGAATGTGCATGTGTGTTTTTATATATCTTGATTAATACACTGTTTTCAGAAGGTCAGTAAAAACTTGTAATGCCAAAGGAAAAAAAAAGATGATTTTTTAAAAAGATTTATTTTAATTTAATTATATATACCCCCCTTGCTGCTTGTTCTTGCTGTGTTCATTGCTTTTGCGTTCTTCTGTGTCTGCTTGTCTCCCCCGCTGCGGCATCCCACCGAGTCAGCTCACCATGCGGCGGCTTGCCCTGCCCACAGTGGCTTGCCTTCTCAAGGCAGCCTGCCATCTCGAGGAGGCCCTGGGAAGCCAACCTGGGGCCTCCCATGTGGTAAACCAGGGCTCTACCAATTGAGGCACAGCTGGTTCCCTTAAGATGATTTTTGATGAATTATTGTTCATGCATTTTGTAGTTTTATATTGATTTTGAATGAGCACTTTATTTTACAGAACACTTTTCTATTTACAGAATAATTATGATGTGAATACAGAGGAATGCCCAGTTTTCATTATTATTAACATCTTTCATAACTATGGTACCTGTGTTACAATTAGTGAACCAGTATTGATATGTTATTATTAATTGAAGGCCATACTTTATTTGGACTTCACCAATATTTTGCTATTGCCCTTTTTCCCTTCCAAAATCACATCTAGGTCACCACATTGCATTTAACAATCATGTCTTCTTACGTGGGGAAGTCAGGGACATGCTTAGCAACCATATCCCACTCCAGCCATTGCCTATCCCTCTCTTTTTCTATTGTGTATTCAGTGTTTCCATTCCACATCCTGAAGAACATGGTAGGTCTAAAGGAGCAGCCTGATGGTACCCTGAACTCAAAGCAAGGAACATGCAACCCCAGATGCTTATCAGTGTGGGAAATCTGCACCAAGTTTCCTTGCTACATGCGTTTTGCTCAGTAGCAGGGTCTGCTCCACCTGGGAGGCTCTCTCACTCCCACGTGGTATGGGGCATGTAGATCTGCCACTCACCTATGCTGAGGAGAGCAGTTGGTGTCCCTGTGGGACTGGCCATAATAGAATCTCTTCCCCTGTTGCTTTGGACCCTTTGTAAGTAATAAAGTAGTCATTTGCACAAGGTTTCTGTTGTGCCTGAGCCTGTGTTCCCACTGAAGGGGAACCCCGTGGGATCTCCCAGTCCTGGCCCGGCGGGAGAATTGAAGTCTACACCAGGATTGATAACACAAGGGAAAAAGTTTATTAAGACCCAAGCAGAAGTCAGGAGAGCAAATCTCAAATTTGCCAAGCAAAGGAATCAAGGGTTCTTGTGAGAACTCGACAAAAGCGAGATGGGGACAAGGAGGCCATTGGCTGAGGCCACCTGCAAACTGGGGTCTGCAAAGTGGACAAGAGAGGAGGGGAGAAGGGGTGAGCTCATAGCCTCTGTTTTTGCTCACTTTAATTGCATTTCTTAGAGTGCCCTTGGTTGCCAGACTTCTCTGTCTGGTGTGGTTTTATTAGGTTTTAGATAAGGGGGAGAAGAAAAACAGGAGATTGTTAGGGAGTGAAAAACTAAAGACAGTTTCCATTAATAGGCAAGAGTGAACAGCTACAGGCTATGGATTACTGAAGTGAGGTTGTAGTTAAAACTAAAATATTATTCACTAGCTGTATCTAAAAATTATGGCTGTGATGTTACATATCATGTGACTACTTACAAATATCATATGGCTACTTAACATATATCATATGACTACTTTTGGTCTCTCTCTCTCTCTCTTTCTCCAAAACACACAATATAAGTACTTGCTCCACATTAGCCTCGCCTTGGTTATGACACTTTCTCAGACTTTCCATGTGTTCTATTACTTTGACAGTTTTCAGTATTACCGATCAGATATTTTGTAGAATGTCTATTAATTGCGATTTGTCCAATGCTTTTCTCATAATTAAACTGGTATAATGTGTTTTGGGGAAGAAAATCACAGAGTCAAAGTGCCATTCTCAGCACATCATGTCATGGGAACATACCAGCATCATGATTTATCATTTCTGATATTCCCTTTGATCATCTGGCTCAAGTGTTTGTCAGCTTTCTCCAATGCAAAAATTATGCTCTCCCCCACGTTTCCATTCGTTTCTCTTTGGAAGGAAGACATGAGCTGCAGCCAACACTACTTAAATTGTTGGGAGTTATGCTCCACTTTCTTGAGAGTGGAGGTTCTACGTAAATTATTCGGAAGTCCTCTGCACAGGAGATTTGTCTCTTCTCCCCCATTATTATTTATTTATTCAACTTTTATTTCTATCCACATAAATGCATGTATACTAATTTAATGCCTTACATCACAACTCAATACTACTTTATTTTGTTACTCAGACTGATTCAACTTTACCCATTAGTTCTTTTAGTTGGTTCCTCGGTCCTTTTGACATACTCCTATAATTGTGGGTTGATTTTTTTTTTTTGAGACTTTCAATATTGTTTTGCTGGCACTACAAAATGCTCTATGATAATCTTGTTCATTTCCTGTCACAGCCCTAGAGTCAGATATCTCTCCACGGAGCCTTGTTTTTGTTTTTATTTTTTAAAATTTTTATTGGAGTATGGTATAAGATACCAAGATCTGGATGCTCTGTGTGCTTGTTACCAGTTGGGAGTTGTTTGATCTATGCCCTCTCAGCTACAGAGCAATGATGCATACATGAGTTTATTAATCTCTCTATAAAATAATTTCTACATTTAACCATCTGTGTCTATATTAAGCTAAGCATGCATTCATACAAATCTAGTTCATTATGACATGAATTATTCTAACATCCTCCTCTTGCTTAACTCCATGTCTTTTTATGGCCTGATAATTCATTTCTTTTTGCTATTGAATAATACTTCAATGTAGGGATGCACCATGGTTTATTTATCCATTCACCTATTAAAGTGCATCTTGGTTGCTTCCAGATCTCAGAAATTGGGAAGAGAAATTCTATAAACTTTTGCATGGAGTTTTTTTGTGTGTGTGGACAAAAGTGATCAAATCAGATGGATAAATAACTGGAAGCATGATTATTGACTGCATGGTAAGACCATGTTTAGTCTTGTGAGAAACTGAGAGAACTATCTTTTAAAGCTGCTGTACCATTTTTTATTCCCACCATCAATGAATGAGAATTCTTGTTGCTCTTCCTTCTCACAAGCAATTGGTATTCTCAGTTTTTGGATTTTTAGATATACTAATTGGTATGGAGTGATATCTCATTGTTTTTATTTGCAATTTTTTAAAGACAAACGCTGTTTGGCATCATTTCATAAGGTTATTTTCCATCAATGTACCTTTTGGTAAAGTGTGGTTCAGAACCTTTGCCCATTTTTAAATTAGTGTGTTTCTTATTGCTAAGTTTTAAGAGTTTTAGCAAATTTCAATGAAGTCCTTTATCAGAGTTTTCTTTTGTAAATATTTCCTCTCAATCTATGGCTAGTATTTTCATTCTCTTACCATTTTCTTTGGCAGAGAAGAATTTTTTAATTTTAATAAAGCTCAGGTGATCAATATTTTCATTCTTTTGGTGGTGTTTCTAAAAACTTATTGTCAAACACAAGGTCATCTATATTTTTTCCTAGATTTTTTAGTAGAAGTATTAGATTTTTGTGTTTTACACTTAGATCTATGATCCATTTTAGGTTAATTTTTGTGAAGGATATAAGGGCTATGTTTAGATTCATTGTTTGTTTTTTGTTTGTTTGTTTGGCATATGGATATTCAATTTTCCTAGCACTATTTGTTGAAAAGATTATCCATTCACTACTGAATATCTTTTCCTGCTTTGTCAAAGCTCAGCTGATTATACTGTGTGCCTGTTTATGTGAGCAATATCCATAGTCTGCTCTATTGCTCGATGTGTCTATTTCTCTGCAAACACTATGCTGTGTTGATTACTGTAGATTGATAGTAAGTCTTGAAATTGGGAAGTATGAGTTTTCCAACTTTGTTCTTCCTCTACATTATAGGATTTGGATATTCTATGTTGGATGTGATGAGGCATACATTTAATTGTATCTTTTTCCAAATAGTTAACCTGTTTCCCAGCTCTATTTATTAATCAATCGTCTGTTTCCTTTGAAATAAGATGACACTTTGGTCATCTTAGATCTATATCTGGATTTTTTTTTATTTTATTGCATTGCTTTATCTTTTAATGTGTTATACCACAGTGTATGAATTAAAGATGTGTTTTAGTATATTTAATGACTGGGAAGGCTTTTCTCTCTGTGAGCACTGTTTTTTAGTGTTTTCCTGTTAGAATAGCAGAATGTCTCTTTTCCATATGAAATACAATACTTTTTATTGTGATTGTGTAATATGTGTAAATTAAACTAGGAAAAAACTGGCCTCTTTATGATGTTGATGATTTCTTGGTAGAAAGGCTACCAAAGAGATATCTTTCCCATTATTCATAAGTACTTTCATATGCTTTAAGAATATTTTAATATTATCTCATATAGACTTTACACATATTTTGCTACCTTTATTTCCAAATATATTATATCCTCATTGTTATAGTAAATGGTGTTTTTTGGCACTATGTTTTCTAACTAATAATGGTTTGGATAAATAAAGGTGATTTGTTTCCTCAAATTAGGTTTTTAACCTGCTATTTTACTGAATTCTTTTGTTGCTTGAGTTAGTCTTATTTCTGATATTCTAGGGTTTGGGGGATCACAATCATTTGCAAATAAAAAAAATTTACTTCATCTTTGCTTCTAGTTGATTTTCTAATGGCATTGTGTATTTCCAAAGCAGTGTTGGATAATTGTGAAGATATTTACACTTACTACAGTGGAAAGTTCTCTCTTTTTTTCTCCATTCAGCAAGATTCTGGGTAACATCTTTCACACTAATTCATACTTAGCATGCATAGACAATCGTTACATTAAGGAGTTTTTACCCACTTTTATTGTCTCATGGGTTTTTTTAATCAAAAATAAGTATTGAATTGGGTCAATAAGTTTTTGTCAACATTTATGGAGATAATTATAGTATTTTGCTCCCTAAATCTATTCCATTGTTATAATTTTTAAATGGAATTTTCTGATTTGGAACCAATTATGCATCCCTGAGCCCCACTTGTTCATGATATATCATTAACTTCCCATGCTGTTGAATTCTCTTCACTAATGTTTGGCTTATAAATTTTGCATCAATATTCAAAGTGCTGATCTCTAATTTCTTTTTCTTTTATTTAATCAGATTTTTTGTCAATGTGATACTTTTTTCATATAAAAAATAAGGATGATTTCCTTCATTGTCAAAACTCTGGATGAACTTATGGAATGCTGGGACTATCTGGGCTTTGAAAGTTTAAGATAATTGCCCTGCAAAATCCACTGGGACTGCACTTCTTCCTATGTTTTTGTCTCCCATTGGGTCAATTTTGGTAAAGTATATTCTTCCAAAAACTATACACTCTAACTAGATTTGAAATGTGTTTGTGTAGAGTTCTGTAGTTGCCTCTTATAATTTATTTAACCAGATATACTTATTTATTTGCATGCAGGGATATTCAATAGTTTAAATGTACAATTCAATGAATTTTCCAAATATCAGTAGTCATTTAACCAAAAACAAATTTGAGATACAAAAATTCCATTTTAGGGGTGTACAATAGTTTGTTCATCCTCTGACTGAAGGACATTTTGGATTGATTCCTGCTTTGAATAATTATAAATTAAGCTGCAATAAACATTTGCATTCAGGTTTTGGTGTGGCATATGTCTTTATTTTTCTTAGGAGTGGGATGCTACATCATATGAAAAGTCCATGTTTAATATTTTAAGAAACTGTCAAAGTATTTTCCTAAAAGACTTTCTTATTTTAGCTTCCTACCAGCAATGTATGAGAAATCCAGTTGTTCTGAAAACTGTCACCACTTGATATTATCATGACTTTTTGTTTGTTTGTTTGTTTGTTTTAATTCATTCTAATAGCTATCTAGATATATATTATTGTGGTTTCAATTTTCATTTCCCTAATGCATAATGATGTTCAGCATCCTAAATGTGCTTAATTATGATCCATTTATCTTTTGCATGAAATAATCTGTTTAATGGTTTTGCCTTTTAAAATTGTTTTGTTGGTTTTTGTTTGTTACTATGGAGTTGTGAGTGTTCTTCATACTTTCTAGATACAAGTCCTTATCAGAGTTGTGCTTTGCAAATATTTTTCCCCAGCGTTTAGATTGTCTTTTCAATTTCTTAACAGTTTCCCTCAGCAGACATTTTAATATTGATGAAGTCCTATGAATCTTTTGTTTTTCTTTTATGGTTTGTGTTTTTGGTGTCTCATCAAAGAAAATTTTGTAAGCACAAGGTCACAAAGATTTTCTGAATGTTTTATTTTGAATATGTCATAGTTTAAGTCTTTGATATATTTTAACTTAAGCCTTTTTCATGTTGCAATATATGGATAAAATCCTTTTATTGCATATATATTTGCATAGTTTTTGCACAATTGTTCCAACTCTATTTGTTGAAATGACTGTCCTTTTTCCATTGAGTGGTCTTCGAATCTTAATGGAAAATTAATTTTCCATATGTGAGGTACCAATTACAGACTCTCTGTCTTGTTCCATTGATCCATATGTTTTGGTGCTATTTAAATGCACTGTTTTAAAATGTCAGTTTCCAATTGTTTATTGCTATTATATAAATAGTAGGGGACAGTCTTAGCACAATTTGCCTTCTTTCTCTAGGATCCACAAAAACATCCTATGCTCAGAACCAGGCGTGTCAGGCTGGCAGGATAAATCATAAGTCCCTCATAGATAAGGAGACGGCAGGTACATTTCTTCCTCTTATTTTAATAAGCATATGCAGACATTTACAGGAGACAGTCTGATTCTGATGGGTGTGTTTTTGACACATCCAGTTCACACACTGTTGGCATCTGTCCCTGATGTGGGCAGAATGGCATTCTTCCTCTACAGCGGAAAAACACAAGAGATAGATTCCTGTACATAGAACACCTGCCTGAGTTGGCCAAAGATGAGACCCGTTGGCTATGGGGAGCCATCGTCCAGTAGAGAATCTGATTTTTCTCTGTCTCTTCTCTATATAACATGACTTTAGGTGGCTCTCTTTCTGACAGTATAGAAATACAATTGTTTTATGTGCATTAATCTTGTATCTGTAAACCTCCCATCAGTTCTCAGAGTTTTTTTGGTTGATCAAGTTATCTGTAAATAGATGTAAATTCAATTCTTCCTTTCTAATCGAGATACCTTTTATAGCTTGTGTGTGTGTGCGTGCCTGATTTCTTTGGGTAGAACACCTTGGAACAATGTTGAATAAAAGTGATGAGGCCAGAAATACTCATTACTAAATTTAGAAGGAAAGCAGCCATCTTAGAGAGAAAGCAGCAATCTTAGTAGGAATGCACACGTAAGAATGCTTTTGTTGCAATAAGTTTATTGTCAGGCTGAGGAAATACCTTTATATATATCTAGTTAGTTGAATGTATTCATCATGAACTGGATATTGAATTTGTCAAATACTTTTCTGCATCATTGAGGTGATTTTTTGTCTTTGTCCTTTATTCTATTTATAGAGTATATTAAATTAAATGTGGGATTTTTTTTTCATTCCTGGGCTAAATCTCATCTCATCTTGGTTCATGCTCTTTTTATATGTTGCTGGGTTTGAATTGCTTTTATTCTGTTAAGAATATTTTAAGTCTATGTTCATGAAATAGATATCTGGTT
>PVKH010046303.1:0-10412 GCA_004027955.1 Chaetophractus vellerosus
TTGATGGCAGGGCCCCAGGTTTTGTGTGTCTATGGCAGGCGTTGTGCCGCGATGGGGGATGTATATGTGGGGGGTTGTGGGAGGTGTGGGGGGAGTGGCATGTGGGTGCTACTAGAATCTCTGTGTGGCATTTGTGTAGTCAATGTATCCTAAAAATATATATAGATATATAAAGAATAAATAAAAAATTTAAAAAAAAAATAAAATATATATATTTTATCTATATATTGTAATGTGTGGCCTTTAAGACTGGCTTTTTTACTTATAATACTTATAATACTTTCAACACTTCAATATTTGAATAGATATGCCACATTCTGTTTATCCATTCATCCTTTGATGGAAATTTTAGTTATTTCCACTATTTGGCTGTTATTGTTTTTAAGAATATAAGTATATAAATACTTGAACACTTGTTTTCAATTCATTTATATATTTAAATGCAAGTAGCATTACTAGGTCTTAGCGTTTAACTTTTTGAGAAAATAACTACCTGATTATTTTGCACAGTGGCATCACCATTTAAAATTCCCACCAGCAATGTCGGAGGTTTCCAATTTATCAATATGTTCATAAACACTTATTTTCTGTTTTTAAATATTATTATAACCATACTAGTATGTATGAAGTGGTATCTCATTATGATTTTGATTTGTATTTTCCTAATGAATAAGGATGCCTAGCATATTTTCATGTGTGTGTTGGCAATTTGTATATATATTTTTAGAGAAATGCTTTTTCAAATATTTTGCCCAATTTTATATGGATTGTTTCCTTTTTGTTGTTTAATAAGTTTTCTTGTATACACTGGATATCAGACCATTATTAGATACATGGTTGACAAAAATATTTTTCCATTCTGTGAGTTGTCTTTTCACTTTCTTGATAGTTTATACAGGTGCCCATTTATTTTAGCTTTAATGTAGTCATATATACATTGCTTTTCTTTCTTTTGCTGTTTGTGCTCCTTGTGTCATATCTAAAATCCCATTCTAATATTCCATTGCTGTTCTATTATCTTAAGTAATTGTAATAAAATTTTTCCTTGAATTTATTATTTTAAAAAATCCACTAGGGAAAAAATAAAAATGCTATGATATTTTTAGACCCTAAAAGAAACTATGGGCCAACTACCAATAGAATATGGGGTAGCCCACTGCTGGCGAGTGGATTTTCTTAGCTTCTTTCCCCAATTCCACATAGATTCTAAAGATCATGACCAGAATATATATGTACTCAGTCTTAATTTTCTTATTGAGTAACTGAAGGAAATGTCTCTAACAGCATTTAAGATTTACAGCAGAAAATATTTCAGTTTGATTATCCTGATTATATATCATTTGATGAAGGAGAGGCTATTTTACTGCAGGTACAGTGCAACAATGGGATAAGAAGAAGCATTATATACATATATCCTGGGTTCAGTTCCCCATGTCTTAAAAAAAAATAAAAACAAACAACAAGCAAAACAAAGGGAAAAGCCAACTGAGGGGAGCCAATGTGGCTCAGTGGTTGAGCGCCGGCTTCCTCTATACGAGGTCCGGGGTTCAATCTCCCACCCCTGTATGTAAAAAAAAAAAAAAAAAAAAAAAATTTAAATCAAGAGATAATTCACTGACATGATAGAGAAAAGAGATTGGAAAACACATTCATACTGACCCAATTGATGTAGAGATACATGACCCACCAGATGGAAGTGGAGGTGGCCTCAAAACAAATGGGATCTTTGCATCAGAAGTATAAGGAATGAACTCATGGAAGATGCACAATTCCCCTAACCTGTAGGAATGTATGACTGGAAAATGTAATTTTCCTTGGTGGACACTAACCTCTAGTACCCTATACTTAAACTGAAATAATACATACCCAATAATATAATCCATTATACATTATTAGAATTTTACCATTGAGAACCCATATTATTAGAAGATTGTGGTGCAGTTTCGTGGGAGGAAGTTGAGTGGACAAGGGCAGAAAATGGCTTTTGGGGGAGATTAAAATAGCCTCTAAATGAATTGAGTTGTGGTTATGTGGGTGTTTGTGTTTCTCTAAAGGTTTTGGCATGCAAACAAAACAAGTATGAATTTTATTGTATGTAATGATACCTCAATAACGTTTATTTAAAAATGAGTTATTGAAATATAAAATGAGTATAATTACAACAAAAATTTTTAAATGATTGGGTTATTAATAAACAAACACCAAATCAATCTACCTGAATAGGAAATGAAAAGTGTAAAAGATATGAAAAATATGAGAAAATAGTGAGGTTTCATTGAGCCAAATAACCAAAATTTCAGACAAAAAAATTAAGATAAACAAGCAAAACTAGCAATGAAGTCAAAGACCTTCCTATGAATGCTCATTCCAAATTTTAAGCAATATTAATTATATTAATTTTTAAAATTTCAAAGCACCTGTGATGAAAGAATATCCTTAAAGCTTAAACAAATAATAAACAAAGGGTCTACAAGAAATATAATTTACTATAACTAAAATTATCCCATAAGCAAAAATGGGTAATACAAGAAAATTGGCAGACATTCTTAAAGATCTAAATCACTTCAAAATATATCACATTCATAATAGGAAGTCCAGTATGATAGAAATATCTACTCTCCATAAACTGTACTAAGGTAATTCCAATAAAAATCTAAACAGAGTTTGTGAAGGAACTTTCTGACCTGATTTAAGATGTATAAGATTGGGAGGTATTTCACCTGGGCATACATATAAGTCATATAAATGTGTTCAAATGTTATTCATGGGGCATTGTCACAGTGGGTGGAGATTCACACAATAACCAAAAGAATATCAAATTCCCATCTTGGGGAGCTCTGCCACATTCTCTAATGGAGCAGCAAGAATCCCCCAAGTGCAGGGGCAATGGCTAGTGAAGGAGGATGGTCTGTTGATATTGATGACTATGCTTATAAACCATTTCTCTTGAAATTGAAACTTAGCCTAGGGTGCCTAAGAGTTACCTCTTGAAAGCCTCCTTGTTGCTCAAATGTGGCCTCTCTCTAAGCGAAACTCAGCATATAAATGCAATAACTTCCCCCCAGCATAGGACATGATTCCTGGGGATGAGCCTACCCAGTACTACGAAGCACCAGCTAGCAATGCAACTGGAAAAAGACATTGACCAAAAGGGGGAAAAGGTAAAGTCAAATGAGTTTATATGGCTAAGAGACTTCAAAGAGAGTCAGGAGATCATTCCAGACAGAGGTTATGCTTATGCACATCTCAGCAGGATCTCACTGACTGCCAAAGTAGATGCTACCCCAAATAGTGGGGATCCTGAGGCCTATGGAGATATCCAGACACTATAGTCAGGGCAGATAGCTAATGAGCTTAGTGCTTTGTCAGTGGGCCCTACTTTGGAATTTATGCTTCCCATTGTTAAGGAGCTGGACTAAGTTGTGGTTTCCCTACACATAGCTCTTCTGTCCTTCTATTTTAACATATAATTAGTACTAGAGTTGGTAAGTGTACATCCAAGAGACTTAAATCTTTGAGCTGTCCATGTGCCAGCTGGGCCCTGAATCTCAATGGAATTGCAATATCTGCTCTCAAGTTCGATGGACTCACCCAGGACAACTAACAAAGAGATGATGATGGACAATGACCATACCAAGGAAATGAGAGATACTGCAACTACAACAAGACTGCCCCATCCATCGGCCATGTGGGATCCAAGCCCCATCTCAATTGGAGGTGGAGTGGGCATCACTGTCCCAGAAGCCTCAGGATTGGGGAATGAACTATGGACTAAAGTAGATTTACTGGTATTCTACTATAGACTTATTGTGAGTCTAGCAATGGAAGAAATTATATTATTGATGTGGAGGCAGTGGCCACTGGAGGTTCTAAGGGCAGGGAGAGGGAAAAACAGGTGTAATACAGGCACATTTTGGGGACTTCGGAATCACCTGAATGACATTATAATGACAGATACAGGCCATTATATATCTTACCATAATCTACAGAATCGTGCGGGAGACAGTGTAAACTACAATACAAACTATAATTCATGCTTAGTGGCAATGCACCAAAATGGGTTCACCAATTGTTAAATATGTGCCACACAAATGAAAGATGCTATTAATGTGGGAAAATGTGGGAGGTTTGGGAAGCAGAGCATATGAGAATCCACTATATTTTTTAATGTAACATTTAAGTAATTTAATATCTTAAAAAAATCAAAGGCCCAAGGAAAAAAATCAGGGAATGATAAAGAAAAAGATTAGGGTGAAAGGTCTTGACAAGATGCCCAGAGTTCTTTTAAATACACAGTAATTAAGGTAATATGCAACTGTAACACTTGTCAAACATTTATTTATTGTGGCCCAGAATAGAGAACTCAGTTTAATAGTCATGATATATGTTTATTTCAGACAGGTGCAATTACAAATAACTGGGAAAATGTTTTATTTTCCATGTTTTTAAAACCACTATGCATAATTCCCATGCATAAGAAATCAACTCTAATTGGATTAAATATACAACAGGAAAGGTAAAATATGAAAACTTTTTCTTGAATAAAATATAGCCATAATCTCTCAAAGTCCTTGAAAAAGACACAATAAACATTAATTATGAAAATAGGTTTATAACTTTGTACGAAAAGAATAAACTGTGTCACTAAGGATAACTTACAGAATAGAAAAACACATATAGAAAACACAATTGATATAATGGAAAGAGAATTAATATTCAAAAAATACAAAGAATTTCCATAAATCAATACAAAAGTGTGCAACATAATTCAGAAAACCATCAATATGCATTTCATAGATTAGAAAATGTAATTATCAAAAAATATGAATATATGCTTAGCCTAACTAATAAAAAAGAGTTCAAATAGAAATGCAATGCCATTTTACAACTACTGAAAGCATAAATACTAAAATATGACATCAATCATTAACAAGATGAAGAACAACAATTGATTGTTGATGTGACTGTAGATTGGTACATATTTTAGGGAAAACAGTTGACAATCTCCTCATAAATTAGAACAAACACAATATTTCAGAAAATCCATTCCTAGTTATACATCTTTGAAAAACACAGAGATTCATAACATCACTGAGAAAATATGTTGAAGCGCTACCTAAATATATGAATGGCAATTTACTGAGCATTGGATTTATTTACCTTTTGCAATTGATAATCATTGTCAATCAACTGATTTAGTAATTTCAGTGAAAATATTTCATGTGACTTAGCCAACAGATATTGTTTCCAAAATTCTTTTACTCTATTCCTGACTGAAACACAGATAGGAGCATTTATTGTCCAATTATGTCAAGTTTTTTGTGTATACATTCACACACTTTGAAAAAAGCTATTACATTATTTTGGCAAGACAATAAGAACTAAATATATGTATGTTGCTACAGCAAATATATATAAGTCTCATAAAATCACAAACGACTTCAGATCTCAAACAGTTCACTCACTGGCACTGACGCATCTGGGAGGAGGGGACCAGCCATGCTCTGTACATGTAATTTTGCTCTCATCATTGGGAAGACTGTAGCCAGGTTTGCACACAACGTTTACAGACTCACCTTCTAAATAACTGTTTCCTCTATTTGGGGAATGTCCGTGTTCCACAGAATAGAAATAACATTGTCCTAAAAACCACAAAAAAGATAAATGTGAAAATAACAAATATGATTTTGCTCAATATAATAAATCATAATAATGTATAATAATAAATATGAAGGGGAAATTTTAAGTTGAATCGATGTTCCATTTTTTTATTTTTTAAACAAAACCACAGGACTGTACAGCACTAACCGCGAACCCTAATGTAAACTATGGACTGTAGATAATGGAACAAGACTAATAATATTCTTTGAACTGAAACAAAGATACCACACTAATGCAATGTGTCAATAATAGGGAAACTTGGGTTAGGGGGTTTATGGGAACTCTGTATTCAGCATGATTTTTCTGAAAGCCTACGTACAAATTCTCCTATAGAAAATATTAAACAATTGAATTTAAATGTTTAAATGACAATGCCTAAGCATCATAAAATGATATACACATTAAGGGAAAATCCAGCTTCGACCAAATGCTTGTTAAATAAAAAAGAGCAGTCAAACCTCATTGTTCTTATCTTTGACATTTATTATGAAAATATGATGAAATATAGCTTATAGATACTCTTATATTAATCCCTTCTTTACTTCTTATTTGCAAGCTATGAACAGCACCTAAAAAAAGAACAGATCTATTTTGGTCCTTTTGCTGGTCCCACTCTTTCCCTGGCCTTGTTTTTTGGACAAATCGTAATTGGAATCACTTCTGTGCTCTTCTCTCGCTATCACAGAAAGGTGTATACATGTATAATCTTCAAGACACTGACTTACTGCGGCATGGTACTGCTGGTGACCATCCTCCTTGCATGCATTTTATGTAACCACCATGAGTTTGTGTAGGAGTCACAAAATTTAGATTACAGTAGTAGTAGTAAATACGTCCTATAGGTGCTGGAAAGTATGGTCTATAATAATTTTCTTCAAGTAGATATCCGTGTTTTATATTTGGAAAATCACAAGGCTTCACTTGGAATAAAAAAACGACAAAACAGTTCAAATATTTTATCGTAATAAACATTCAAATTGGATATTAATTTTTTCATTAATGAAACACAGTCTCTTTTTTACCATAATTGCTTTCCTTGCATTACTGACTGCAGGACAAGGCAACTTAGAGAATTCAGATCACTGATTTATTTGAGGTCATTGCTAATGAAAATGAAATTATATCATCTGGGTTACTTCTAGCATGTAGTCTCTCCAAGAAGAAAACTGCTCAGACCTATTTAATGCATTTTCTTCAGTAGATATCAATCCATTGCCTTGGTGATAAATTGGCATCCTTGCTGAGAGATGCAGGTGCAGATTTACCTATCAGCTACCCTGACTTCTCTCTTTCTTTTTCATCCTCCCCAGACTTGGAAGTCTTCCTTTTCTCTTAAGACCACTCAGATTTAGGGGTCATAATGTGTGTGTGTGTGTGTAATAACATTAATTAGTTAATTTTTCTGTTTTGGGAGACAATTTAAGAACTGTAGAGAAGCACAAACTTTTTTTCCTTTGGCTACATCAGAAAGAAGAAAATTCTTATATGTGTCTCACACACATTCATCCAGGCAAGTTTTCTTTTACAATTTTTTTTTATTACATTCCCCCCCCCCCTTTCTGTTTGCTCTTGCTGTGAGTCCATTCTTGTGTTCCTCTCTGTCCGCTTTTGTCTCCCCCCGTTGTGGCGACGCGCCGAGACCGGTCAAAGCACAGGCGGCTTTGCCCCGCTTGTGGGCGGCTTCTGCTTCCATTTACGGCTGGCTCTGCTTCAGTTCGCTGGTGGCTGGCTGTGCTCCATTCACAGGCAACCTGCCCTGCCCATGGTGGCTTTGCCCTGTCCGTGGCAGCTTTTTGCCCTGCCCATGGCGGCTCTGCCTGCCCATGGAGGCTTGCCCTTCTCAAGGCGGTCTGCCCGATAGGAGAGGTCCCCGGGAACCGAACCCGGGGCCTCCCATGAGGTATACCAGCACCCTATCCACTGGGCTGTACGGTCGGCCCCTCTTTTGCAAATTTTTTAACCAGGAAAAGTAGACTAGGAATATTTCTTAATAATCAAATAAGTATGATTATGGTTAACTGATTATTTACTTCTAATTATGTTTGGAGAACGAAAAGCTTAAATAATAGCTATTTTAAATAAGGTACTAAATAATTATACTTTATTAAATTATTCATACATTTGGAATACTTTTGACTGATATGATTGCATGTTATATTGTATCGTAACAAATTTATATTTTATTTCCTCAGAAATTAACCACTTTTCTTGGGATTTTTTAGAAACAATTTATCATTTTTAATTCCAAACTAGTATTAGTGTTTTCTATGCAATATGATTTTCCTATTTCATAAAACCTCATGTAATGAGTTAAAACAAATTGCAACACTCTAACACCCTATGCCTAGCAACAGGTTCTTATATCTTCATCTTCCTATCTTGCATTCACTGATCTAGTTTCTTTTTTGTTTCATTACAAATATTCTCAAATAATTTATTCCAAAGTGTTATGTGGATATTACATTTTGAATCCTTGTTTATTATAAATGTTTTTACTTTATCCAAGATTTGTAAATGACACCTTCTCTAGTGATAGAACCTTGGTCTACAGGCCATTTCTTTCATAGTTGATAGATTTTTCATGTGTTTTTTTTTTTCTTACAATATGTTACAGAATAAAAGTCTCATCTTCATCATATTTCTTTTATGTAATCTGTTACTTTCTTCTCATCGCCTTTTAGGAAACTTGTAATTTTTCTTTTTACCTCCAGATTTTGTAAATTCCATAATGATATGTCGGGACATGTGTCCATTAGCAATAGCAGTAATTCTGCCTTGAACAAGCATGAGTCTTTGGATCTGCAGTAACTAAGTCTTAAAAAAACATAAATTGCCAATTAAATTGTACAGTAGAGGATTGAACCTTTGTGGCCCGACTTTAGATCAAGCAAGTTTATCTGCCTCATTATGGTACTTCATAGAATATAAAGAAAATAAATCATTTACTGTAGTTTCATGTCTAAATGAGGCTTATTTTATCATAGAGCTGTTTCTCTTCACTAATCTCTCTGATTTGAGGACATGAGTCTACTTTATCTCTTTTATAAGGTGGTTCTCTGGAGCGAATATAATGTTACACCTATGACCTATCAGCACTGAGATCTGCAGGACTAAGAACAGCCTCCTTTCACCTCCTTCACTTCTACCAATGCAGGTTGTGTTTTCATTGGCAGTCCTCATGGTTCCATCACAACGTTGACTGAAACCGGGCTACAAATTGATTAAAATATTGACTAATTTACAGTTCTTTCAAATTAGTCTGTACTAGTGCAGTTGATTTTTTAACCTAAGCTCAGGATCTTATCATTATCCCTGTTAGTTTTCATCTTATTGGAACACTCTATGACATAGTATTATCTTTGATACGTGATTCTGCCTTATTGCCAATTTATTGTCATCTTCTGTATCATTCCAGTTGTCAATTTGTACTGCTTTCCCCCCAAATGATTAAACTATTTGATGACGCCAATAAAAAATAGGACAAGTCTGAGAATGGAGTCATGCATCTGAACTTCAGATCAGGCATTTTAATAAAATTGAAAACTCCCTGATAAACCATTTAACTAGTCAATTTTTTCATTTTATCCACAGAAATTCCACAAAGTTCCTGTGGAATAAACTTGCTGAGGCCCAACTATAGTAGGGCGGGTTTAAGTCCCACATTTACCATTTTCCTAAACCAACCATAAAATGTATTAAATATTTTCCTTATACTTCATGTGCATATTTAAATCTTGTTCATAGAGACACAACTTCCTCTCATAGCAATTCTTGCTTTCCATAATTTGTTCTGGAATCATGCCTGGAATTAACATAAATCAATTGGCCTGTAACTTGATACATTATATTTTCTTTCATAGATATCCAGTTCAAACGTGGTACTACTTTACAATGTACTGTGATATACAGAGGAAAGGAATACAATTGCAGAGTCAGGAAAAAATTGTTAAAAGAGCAATGGAAACATATCATCCCCGAAATATAATGCTCTGTTGAACTGTTTGGCCTTTGCTACATGTAATAATTTTAGAAAATTATGCAACTCATCAACACTCATGCCTCCCCAAAGTGGAGCCTAATTCCCATCCATTTTAGTGTGTGCTGAATGGAGTGACAAACTTCTAAAGAAGAGATAAGGCTAAAGTGCTAGTGTTTGTTACAGTCAGAAAATGTGTGCAGGATTCCTCTTCTCTGGATCAGTTAGTTGCTATTCAGGCAACCTATTTAGAGGTCCATGTGACAAGGAATTGAGGCCTCCTGCCTAAGGCCCTGTGAGTAGGCCTTTTGAAGGGGAACCTCCGGCTTACTCAAGCCATTTGATGACTGCAGGCTGGGCCAACATTCCGACTGCAGCCACAAGAAGAGAGATTGACTCTGAAAAACCCAGCTAAATCACCCTCAGATTCCTGACCCATAGAAACTGTGGGTTAATAAAGGTGTGTTGTTTAAGCCACTTTGTTTTGGGAAACATTTTATATAACAATCGATAACTAAATATAGGTGTTGGATCATACTATTCGTACCCAATCTTTTAATTCAGATATTTGGAGAATTGCATCATTTAGAGTAGTATATATTCATACACACACACATATATATATATTTGAGCATCAAAACAATTAAGAGTGTTTAGTTTATAAAAGTTGTTTTTGTGCTTACTTAGAATTGCCTACTTTGAAAAGCAAAGTATACCTACAAAGGCTCTAATTTATATTTACAATAATGAACATTGTTTTGCATTTAAGGGGAAG
>PVKH010046304.1:0-10416 GCA_004027955.1 Chaetophractus vellerosus
TACATATACCAAACATACATGTATATATACCCACATATGTATACATATACTTACTTTGGAAAATATGGGTTTACACCAATTTTCCAAATTCTCAGCCAATCCAATCCAATCTGATCCAAGTTCTGATAAATATATATCCTTCATTCTTTCACAGTAAGAATACTGGTTTCCAATAACATCAATGCATCCATTTTTTTTTGGTCTAATCCTGTAATAGATCTAAAATAGTTTCAGATTTGCATCACCCATAACATAATTTAGAAAACCTACTAAAAAGAGTTCAGGGTTGGTTTGCAGATATTCCCCTAGGTGTCCATGTACCAAGAATATGGGTATATATAGTCAGGCATTTCTGTTCATAAGTTACTTGGAAAAGTTCTTTTTCCCCCTCAGTGAGGTTATCTTTTTCATTTAAAATGCAGAGGAGCTCTGCATTTTCCAGTTTGTCCTCAGTCTTGACCTTAGAGGTGGTGCTTTTTGGCATGCAAAAGTTTTTAAATTCTTTTGAAATATAGTCAAATTCAACTGTCTTTTCTTTTATTGCATCTGGATTTTGAATTGTTAGAAACCTTTTTGTTATACTTGGTTAATAGAATAATTTATCTATGTTTTCTTTTAGAACTCGTGTTGTTTTATTTTTTTGCATTTAGATCTCTAATCCATTTAGAGTTTTTTTCTCATGTTTGGTGGGAAGAATGAATCTAATTTTACCTTTCCCCCCTCGATAGTTATACAATTATTCCTGTGCTATTTATAAAAAAGTCCATTTTTGCCCTTAGGTGATTTGCGATACCATCTCCATTATATACTAGATTTCTATGTATAGTTGGATCTATTTATGGACTATTCATTTTATTACATTTGATTTTTATCTTTTCATAAATTTGCACCATGCTGTTTTAATTATAGAAGCTTTGTAGTAAGTTTTAATATATGTTACATCTTACTTTTCAGTGTTTTCCTGTGAGCATTAGTATCAACTTGTCCAGCTCCCTAAAGAAAGCTCATCAGTATTAAAAAACAAGCAAACAAACAAACAAAGAACTGAGATTGCATTATATCTATAAATGAACTTTGATGAATTGTCATGTAGATGATGTTGAAACATCCTAATCAAAAACAAGGCATATCTTTCCATTAGTTCATGTGGCCTATTATGGCTTTCTGGATGTTTTCTTCTGGACTTCTGGTCTTTGGTTCACATGGGTTTTGAGCAATTTTTTTCAAGTATATGCCAATGTATTTTATATTTTGTTGCTATTGTAATTGTGATTTTTTCTTTTTTATCTTTTAACTGGTTATTATTGGTGTATATGAAGGCTATTGATTCTATTGCTCTTTGCATGTTAATTTCATAGCCTGGTGATTATTTAATTGTTTGAGTTAGTTTTATCATTGATTCTATGTGTTTTCCCAGGTATACTGTCATGTCACTTAAAAATAGAGATAGTTTTATATTGTTTTTCCAATACTCATGCCTTTCACTGTTTTCTTTAGTCTAATTTCCTTAGCCAGGACTTCCAGAACCAAGTTAAATAGTAGTGGAGGTCGTGGGAATCCTTGCTTTGTTCCTTACCTTAATAGACTTGTCTTTAGTATCTCCCAGTTAAGAATGATGCTGACATTAGAGTCAATATATATATATTTTATCATATTAAGAATTCCTGTTTCCATTGTTACTTCTTCAAGCAATTTTAGAGGGAGTGGATGCCAAATATTGTCAAAAGCATTTTTTTTAATCTCTGGAGATAATCATATGATTTTTCTCCTTAGCCCTTATAATATGGTTAACTATATTTAAAAATATTTCATAATATTGTGAACGATTTTTGAATTCTGGTTCCAAGGCTCACATGGTCATGGTGAATTGTTTTCTTAATGTAGTGTCAGAGTCTGTTGAGCAATGTTTTATTTTGGAAATTTTGTATCAATTTTAATAAGTGAAATTGTCCTGAAATTTCTTATGCTGTGCTTTCTTAAAAAGTATTATTTATCGATGTTAGGTACATTTTATAAAAAGAATTTGGAAGTTCCCTTTTATTTTCGATATTATAAAAAATATAAGTAGCAATGGGACTATCTATTCTCTTAAGATTTGGTAGTATTCCCCTGTAAAACCATTTGTCTTGTTTGTCTGAGGAGTATTCTTTGGTGAATTTTTTATTTCTTCTATGGAAATTTATGCGTTTAAGTTTTCTATACCTACTAGGGTTAATTTTGATAAACTGTATATTCTAAGAAAGTATCTCATTCATCAGGCTTTATAAATTTCTTTGCATCAGTGTGTTCAAGTGGTCTCCTATGGTTTTTATTTTTAATTTCCTCTCTATCAAGTCATTTACTCCTTACTTATCTTACCTTGCAAATTGTTTTCTTTATTAAGTTAGCTAAATCAAGATTTTGGTTTATTAATGCAATCTCCTGTTTTTCTGTTTTTTTTTTTTAAACCTCATTAATTTCTGCATTTACCTCACTTTTTCTTTTCTTTTGTTTTACTTTTTGTTGTTTTTCTCGTTTTTAAACTGAGATTTCAATTCATTTATTCTCATTCTTTCATTTATTGGCATAGATGCTCATGGCCTTGAATTTTCCTCTTATCATCGCTTCAAATGTGTCCTATAAATTTTTATATATAGTTTTTCATTACCTTTTTTTCCTGGATTGTAATACTTACATATACACACACATTATACCTTCTTCTTTTAACATTTCAATGACTCACTCGCTGACGCTTTTTCTTTCTTTATCTTATTTTTATTTCTCTTGGTTGTTTTCCTTGACTTTAATGAACTTTATTAAAATTTTGGTTACACCTATTCTTCTTTGGTCACTTTATAACTCAGTTTTCATTTCTGATATGATTGTGTCATTTACTTCTTTTTTTTGGAGTTCTGTTAACTCTTGTTTTATTTCTTGTTCTTTTGCTTCCCACTTGTATTTTTAATTTTTAAATGTTTGACTTAAGATGTTTTCTTTATATCTTCATATGCCTATTTGAACATATTTAATTCAGATTCAAGTGTTGTGCTACAATTTTCTTCTGCTTCATGTTTGATTTTTTGCAGATAATTTTCATCGGTTTATATGTGTGATTTACAATTTCTATTTTCTTAAAATACTTTGTATGAATGTGATATATTTTTTCTATTCTTATTTATCTCATAGGCAAGGTTTCTAATTTGAGGGTACTCTTTTCTGTAGGCCAGCCCTCTTCTGTACAGTTTCTTTAATGGACAATGGTGGTGGCGGTGGAAGGGATATGGAAGATTTGTTGTGTCTTGTTATTCTTTCATTTCTGTAGCATCCTTAACTTCCCCTGCTTGTTTCCTTCTTTCCTTTTACTGATATGTCTCCAAGAGTTTCCACCCTTTCTTTATGTATGTGATTCTGTTTCAGAAATAATACATCTCTGTGGTTATCACTTCCAATCTTGTTCACTTTCAAGTCCTTTCCCTGCAACGAGTGCTGTAAACTACCAAGTCCTAAACTATAACTTGTATTTTAGCATTCAGTGTTGGACTTTCCCTGCTGGAGTGATATTTTCTGTGCTTTATCTAAGTCCTCCTCATCCCCCTGTGTTGTTTGTTTGTTTGTTTAAAAGAGTCACTTAAACCTTGCCAACTCCATTTCCCTCCCCCAAAAGCTTGCCGTGGTGGGGAGCAAGAGCTCTGTTGGTGTTTGGATATTTCTCTACTGACAGGCAATTCTGTAGGACATGATATTCTCCATCTCCAAGTAATGCTGAATGTGTGGCCTATGTGTGGTTTTATTTGGTTTATTTTTGTGAGGAGACCAAAGTCAGGCACTTAACATTATCTTTTTGACCAGATGAGCTCTGCCCCCTTTTCCTCCCATTTGCCTTTACCTTTCTGCCACTGAGAAGCTAGCAACATGAGAGACCTAAATAGAGACTTTGGTCTTTGGAGAAATGGAGCTCTGCTGCCAAGATAACAGTGCCTTAGTAAATATTAATTTATGCATACTCTAAGTGGGATACTACTGCTTAACTCTGAGGGCTGTTATGAGGATCAGCTAAGGCAATCAACGTGAAAGCATTGGCATGTCGTGAATTCTTTTTAAATGTCTCTTTAGAAATATCTTTCATGACCTGTAACTAGTCCATGGCAACACTTGGCTGGTAGCATTTGGGGTGTTTGCCTAGAACCTAAGAGACCAGGGAGTTAACAATTACATCAAGTTTTCACCTCGGTAAGGATCGTTTTTTTTTAAAGAAATGATTGTGGTATCTGGAATAGGAAATCATTGCACAATAAACATAGGCATGCCATACAAATATAGAAGCTTAACAGGCACATGCTAATTCTTAGCTGTTTGCTGGTCATTCTGCTAAAAAGAAGACAAGGGAAACAGCATTTGAATGATGGAAAATTTCCTACGAGCAGTCTTTCTGGTTCAGAGATTTACTGGTCAGAGTGAAATGTTTCCCTTCTTTCCTGCAAGTCAGTTTAGAGTCTCATTAAAGAGCAAATCTGTCGAGTTAATATAAAAGCCATTTTCTTTCCCTCTTCCTCTGATTTTTATTCATCATCTTCCTTTCCACACCCCAGCTACTCCCCCACTCTCCAACCCACCTCAGTCTTCGGTTCTCAATAGCAGCGATGGCTGTGTCTTAATGAAAAAAGATGGATAAAATATTACCATAACCTCAGAGGCATGAGATGAAAACCCTTATTAGAATTCGGGACCTACAGCTGGAACTTCCAGCACAGGGAGGAAGATAAAGTTCACTATTGTTAGCTCACAAGTGGCTCAGACTTCCTGGCAACTGCAGTGAATTACTCTGTCATTTATGCGGGACTTCAGAAACAGTCCACTGTTTCCCAACAAAAAAGGCATTCAGGAGAGGAGAGATGGCCTCCCTGGGCCCTGGAGAGCTGCCTTTAGAACGGTGAATGGGCACTGTGGCCTCCCCAGTGAATGGCCTCTGTGGGAAAGGCGGTGATGTCATCATGAATGCATTTCTAGGGGGGTTGTCCTGCTTTCCCCGGCTCGTTTCCCTTCTTAGGCTGTTGCCCTGCTTTATTTTATTTATTTATTTTTTTCCTCTCTCTCCTCTCTTTTGAGGCCATTATTATTTTTTTTTTCAAAGTGTAGAACTCAAATCCATGGAGGCCCACTGCCCATGGCAACACAGGGGCTTCTACACTTTATTTTTCTCATGAAAAGTAGAAACAGCTTGAAAGGGAGGGCGAGAAGGAAGGGGGAATGAAGCCAGTTGGCCCCACTCAGGATTGGTGCTGGTTGGGAAAGTACAGAGGTGAGAGAAGCAAATAAGGAATCAAACTGGTGAGGCCGAGAGGAACGCCGGGGTCTTGGAAAAATAAATGTGTAATCCTTCACATTCGGAGCTTCTAAAACAGATCTGTGCTTTGCATGGACTACAGGGGCAGAAGAATACCAAAGTTTCACAAGAAATAAGATCTGGCTTTTGAAAATGTACCCACTTATATAACTTACAGCACACTTTTGAAACTTTGCCTAGCCTTTCAAAAAGAAAGACAAAGAGAAGAGAAGGAGAGGAATATACCCAAGAGTACTTGCAACCTGGGTAGAGAAAGAAAACAGATAAGAAGATGATATATTTTCTATAACACCTAAGGTTCTCAAGTTCTCTATTGTTAAACAACTGCAGTAATAAACTCTAAGGTGCCAACTATGTCAAATCAACTCAACATAATCAATGATAAATAGAGGCATTCATTACTGTACTTTCTTCTCCTCGAGAATGCCATGTTACCTTAAACGCCTGGGAAAAAAATAAATCATTTCTCTGATATGCTGTATGTCCATCCTATGCAAAAGCAAATATTAAATAATCTAAGAAAAATTAGCTCTTGAAAAACCCAAATAATATCTCCCCTAAAAACCAGGGCTGGCAGGTGAGGCCGTATTGAATTGAAGGGATTGATTCATTCTCTCCTCTATTCCCTGAGGCTCTTCCATGTTTGTATCTGTCATGAGATCTATGTAAGTTTGTGTTTAATTTCTGGAGTACTTGGTCACTACCTCTGATTCTTTCCTTCCTTATTTCCAAGCACTGTGTTCTCCACGTTGGGAAGACACAAATACATTCAGAACCCAGAGTCTTTCAAAAAAGAAACTTAAACAATAATCAAGGAAGATCAAGCCCTCAAAAAGGGAATGGACTGATTTTGTGATGTTGACTAATAACCATAGTAAGGCACAGAGTTAAATGGAGGGGATGGAAAGAAAGGAGAAATAAGATTTCTGAGAGAAAATGAGATTTACGGCAGATCTCGAGATTGTTAATAATAATGGTAGGACAGAGAACAGTGTCCCACACTGGAATGTAATATAACTGGCTTTTTAAGTGGACTGGACTCAATAGTGCACAATCAGAAAATGACTTCTTTTTTTTTACTACCATTTTTCACATATGAACTGTAGGGTCACAGTTCCTGGTCCACGGATGGGACAGATCCTATTGCTTTTCAATCATGTTCAGACATTGGAACAATTTAATTTTCTTGTATCAAAAAGTTAACTCCAGGTTATATCTGAGCTTCAGTCTCACAGGCAGTTCAAATCTTCTTAAAGTTTTGTGTAAGAAATGATGATGCAATCTAGTTGTTAGTGTTCTCTGATATGGCAGTTGTCCAATGAGTGGCTCTTGTGGAGGCACCTTTGGTAGTTTGGGAGGCCATCTTTCAAGGATATCCACACTACGCAACATACTAATTCAGGAAACACACTCTCTGGCAGACATTTCTTGTGCCACGTCCCCATCCTCCCAGCAGTACTTCGACAGGCTCTTACTGATGGGGTCCCTTCCTCTGGCAGGTGGCCCTTAGGTGGGATTTCTCAAGAGGTTTCTACACCAGCTATTTTCTGCAGTATGCACTTGATCCAAAGGACTTTGAGCATTTTATCCCCTTAAGTTACCAAAATAAGTGCTCCCACTACCTTCTTCTGCCCTCATTCTGCCTTCATGCTCACTTCCAACCAGTCTCCCACCTTAAGAATTCTTGAAGGGAGATTCAGGAACTAATATCTAATGTAATATATCTTTCCAAGTCCTGGGGGTCAATGTTGGATTTGCAAAGAACTCTGCCATAGCACTCCATCTGGTAGACCAGCATGGCCCCAAGGAATCTTTGGTTGAGCAAGTTCCCATGTGTTGTGAGATACCAGTCTCCTCCTCATGAAGGCATTTCCAAATATTGTGGTTATGTTCTTTTGGTGCCTCCTTACCTTCCTTTTCTCTTGCATTTGACTTGAACAGGGTTGGAAAGAGAGAACATCCTTACTTCCTGCACAACAGAAAGAAGAAAACCTATCAGATCATACTCATGCCTTCAAATCTCCTTCCCCCAACCTCTCTTCATATGTCTCATTTTCCCTTGTATGGGTTAATCAGGATGATTGTCATGGGACTTTTTTCCCCGCAAATTCTCCATTTGTGCTTAGCTCTTCTCTTTGGAATGTGGGAGTTTTCATTGTCCTTTGTTGTCAGCCCTTGGGCTCCAGCAGAAATTCTGAAAAAGAAAAGTCCCATTCAAAGATCCTGTTGCTCTAAAGCCATTTAAATTTTTAACTACATACAGAGGACTTCTTCACCAACATCCCAGTTTAAGAGTTCCAAAATCATCTTATCCTAATATCCTAATCTTATCCTAATAATCAGCTTGCCTTTCTCATCTCCTTTTGATGGATGTTTTCATTTTTTTATATTTGTCTCTCCATTACTTTTTCTTTTCATGATAGTTCCTTGATTTTCTTTTTAGTAACTTTTAACTCACCCATCACATTTATCTTTAGTACTCAATTACTGAGTTCTCTCATTTTCCCTTCAAAATACCTCAGATAACTCTTCCTTGATTGCTTTTTCTCTATTGCTACTACTATACTTATCCAATTTTCTCAGTAAATCTCACCTGGGTTACTATAATACCATCTAAATCACCTGCTTGACTTGAATCTAATCCCTTACACCTCTGACACATTGTTGTTTTTTTAAATATTGGTTTTTACCACAGCTCTAGAACCTTCACTGGCTTACTATTTGCTATTCCTCAGAACTTCCCCTCCCTGGCCTTTAAAGCTCCCCATATTCTTTTCCTATTCTTTCTCTAAGCTCATCTCTACTGCTCAAATCAGTCTAGCCATTGTTTTTTAAACTGTCATTTGCTCACACCAAGAACATGCTTTCCTTGAGCTGTTCCCAACCAATGATTGAGCATGGTAGTCAAGATAGAGGCAGAACATTTCTTCTCAAGGTTGGATCTTTTGTTCAAGGTTGGAAAACGTTGTTTAAGGACCGTCGCCCACCATTGGCCCAGCCAACATCTTCTCAGCACTGCATAGCAATCTGAAGCTCAATCCTCCTCTTCCTCTCTCTTTGACAGGTGTCAGAACTTCATCATGGAAGTCTCTCCCTAACTACTCTTGTTGCTTTCATCTTTATCTTTCACAGGCATTTTCCCAATAATTACTTGCACAACTAATCCTGTTTAGCCATTTGTTTCTTGGGGGACCCAAACTGACTCAGATGGAAACAAGATTGATCTCACAATACATATGGAAAGGTGAGGTTTTAGGATTTGTCTCACTTAATGTCAGGCTGAAAAGAAAGATCCATCCAGAGTGGAAATGTGAGACATGCATAATCCCTGGTACAAGGCAGCAACTCAATTGCTGAATATTTCACTGGTGAGAACGTGATTATCCACTTTCTGTGGTAGGAGAAGTGGCTGAAGTTGATGATATATTTAGATTCCTGGGCATTGCCCAAAGGCCCTATAACTAAACCTCTGGACAATTAGAAACAGGAAAGTCTAGAAGAGAGGCATGTGGTTAGCCATATGGGAGTGAGCACAAAGTATGCTCTTTCTAGCACTAGCCAGAGAGAAGAACTAAACAACCAAGTAGACCAAATAACTCAGCCAGCTAACCACTGTTCCTTGAGGACACCAACTGTCCATTTTGTGACACATCAAATATCCTTAGCCTTTTCCATCCCAGAAGGAACAGTGTTTTGGCCCAACAGGATTAGATGCATATTCTGGGAAGGACTTGCCTTTCTTGTCCATAGAACCTCAGCCAATAACAATATCCATGGGCTTACACTTGATCAGAGGTCCCATTTCACAGCTCAGAGGATGTGGGAGTAGACTCATGACCATGGAATCCCTTGGCCATATCACTTACCACATCATCCAGAAGGAGTAGGCCTCCTAGAGCACTGGAACAGCCTATTGAAAGCATAGCTATAGAGACAGCTTGGCAGCAGTACTCTTCAAAGATGAGGTGACAAATTTCAGGGTGCAGTGTATGCATTAAGTTGGACACCTCTGAATGGTGTTGTTTCCCCAATAGGAACCACCCTAATGAGTCCAGAAATCAAGGAGTGAAGCTGCATGAGAGGTTCTGGTCCTCTTTACCAGTAGACATAGAAAGGGCTCCATTGAACTATAAGCTGTGGCTTTCATCTGTGCACTATAGCCTCCCTATGTCCAGGGACCAGCAGGTAAGAAGTGGAATCACTATCTTGGAAGGGTAATTGACCTTGATCAGCTGAAGAAGATAGGGCAGCTGCTTTTACACAATGGAGGCTGCGGGGGGAAAAAACATGCAGGATCCACTTGCTTATCTCTTAGTACATTCTTTTCCACTTATAACTGTGAGTTGACACATGCAGCAACCCTGGCCTGAGAAGGAAATGATTACCAAAGGCTCAAACACCTCCGGAATGAAAGTTTTAGACATACCTCCAGGTAAACTACCAAGACCTACAGAGGTGATAGCTCAAGGTGAGGAGAAATAGATTGGATAGTGGAGAAGGGAGGCAATGAGTACCAGTTGCTATCCTGAACCTAACTACAATGATGGAGGTGGTAAATCATCACCCTAACCTCACTCTTCCAAATTTCCCTTCAGAAAGAAACGGTTCAGGAGAACTGTGAAGGAGCTGACCTTGAGACATGCCTGGAGCAGTGGATCTAGGCAGTACTTGGAGTAAACTGGGGCAGCCATTGAGGCAGCCACTCAGGTCTCCTTTTTAGAAGGTCCACTGCAGGGCTGACTTCAGATCTGCCATGGCGATTATGCCAAAGTCATGCTTCCCCTGGGCCATTTCTGCAAAGATGGGCATCCTCTAATGCTCCACTTGTGCTAAGAGTCTTACCATGGGCCTTCAGAAAGGTGCATTCTGAAGGTATCCCATCCATACCTCCTCCATCCCTGTGATGGCTAGGCTAATGTGTCAACTCGGCCAGGTAATTGTGCCCAGCTGTTGGGTCCAGCAAGCCTGGGGCTAATTGCATCTGCATCAATCAGCAAGATTGGATGAAGAATGGATGACGCTGTTATCCATTCAGTTGACTGCTTATAAAAGGGAACTGATTTCAACATTCGGAGAGAATTTCCCAGCTCGTC
>PVKH010046305.1:0-10411 GCA_004027955.1 Chaetophractus vellerosus
AAATCCACCCCCTTCCCAGTCCCAAGGGAGCCCCAGCTCCCTCCTGGCCTGGGCCACCTTGGCAGCTCACTCAGTTCCTCCAAGGACCTAGATGCCAAACCAACTAGAACACTGGGATGGGTGACTGGGACCACCTTCCATAGCCCTGGCAGGTTCCGGTTTTTACTTTGAAACACCAAAGCAATTGAGGCAACAGGGCTCTGCCTGGGGAAGGCTTGGTGCCTGCTCAGGACAGGGAAGAAAACCCCACTCGCTCTTTTGAGCAACAAGGACAGCACATCAGTGACATCGTGATGAAGCCCCCGCCGAGCTGATGGATTTTCCATGTTATACAAACCACGTATGGGCACATAATTCCTATTGCTCCATTCCTGATTTTCTTCTGAAATTAATAAATTTCTCAACAACTCTCAGAGACCCAGTTTGTCCCAAATTCCTGTGGTGGTACAGAGCTGCAGAAAGGACGGTGGGATTTTCTTCTATTTTATTTGTTAATTTTTATTTATCATTTCCCCAACTTAGAAAAGAAATATTTGCATATTATAAAATGTTCAAAAATTTACATAAATATATGCTCCAAAAAGCAAAAGCCCTCTGTAATCCAACGTCTTATAGTTAAAAATCAACAATGGATTGGTGCATATTCCTCCAGGTATTTTTTGTCTATGTGTGCATATTTTAATTATTTTTTAAAAATAAGATGATACTATATGCGAAATCTTTTTTCAAACAACAGATCTTAGACCTGTCGAAACAAAGAGGTCTACCTGCCTCATTCTTCCGAAGGGTTTTGGGAAGTATTTTATTGTATGCAGCATAATTTACTTAACCTGTCACCTACCCACTGACATTTTCTTTACCCAACTCCGTGAGAAAATCGAGTTGCAGAGGGCTTCGCTGGCTTGTCCAGATAACACGGGTATTTAGAGAGAGACCCCAGTCTCAAGCCTCCTCATGCCCAATCCAGCCTTTCTCCAATTCTGAGCTGCCCCCTTGAGTTTCCATTTCTTACTCCAGTTCCCACGGGGAGGAGCAGGACCTCTACTGGAACAGGGCTCTCAGGGCAGCTTTTGTCCTGGGGATTCCAGAGAAGAACACAGAGAACAGAATGCCAGCCAGGTCCTTTCATTAAAGAATGAGTTAGCACACATGCCATCCTTTTGAATTAGTAATAACATAGAGACAAAGAACATAAAAGAAAATAAAAAAATAACTGGCGTCTGGTCCTTAAATCAATTTTTGATAATGAGTGTCATATATTTAAATGTTCACACATAATCATCACATTAGCATTAACTATACCATCAAAGACAATCTGATTACATAATATGCTTCTTCCTGTATCACCGCCATGAACTTGTTAATACATGTAATTATAAATGGAGAAGTAGATTGGTGATATATCCAGGAGAAGCCATTGGAAGTCTGAGAATGATTTCCTGCTGTTTCCCATCAACTAGAACGAAACAAAGCTGAGTTTTGTCCTGGCACCATTGCACCAAGGACGTTCTGCTTGGCTGTTGCCCCCGGGGCCTCGCCGCCATCCTGCGCCAGCTGCTTTTCCGATTGTTTGCAGTCCAGGGATCACCAGGAGGCCCATACCCAGCTCCAGCAGGCGACGGTAGGAAAGGGGTGGGGTGGGCCACATTGGAAAGTCTCTGGGTCAGAGAGGGATTAAACAGTCAAGATCCAGGGAAGCAGAAGTAAGAATGGCCCTGGGGCCGTCAGGACCTGGGACCCATTCAAGCTCTGCCCCACAGTGTACACAGCTCCTCACTCCACACGGGCACCGACACCCCCTGGCTCTGCGCTCCCGGCCTGCCCTCCTGGCCTGCTTGGGCTCTGACACCCCCACGAGGCTGCCCCACCTGGACAGGGAGGTACTTCTCACCCACTCGGGGCACACCCTGCTCCAGACACTGCGGCTCCCTGGCCACCCCGTGCGGGCACCTAATGGCTTCCGGACCAAACTGCTTGGGAAGGGAGGGGAGGGGATGAGATGGGAGGGGATGAGATGGGAGGAGAGGAGATGGGGACTGGAGGAGAGGGGAGGGAAGGGAGGGGGAAAGGGGAAGGGAAGAGGAGACTGGAAATTTTTGAACTGAGAAAATGATGTTAATCTACCCTAGATGAAGAAAAACAGATACTAAAACAGTGTGTAGGCTAGATTGAAGCTTGGAGGCAGGGAGACCAGTATTGGGGATATTTAATAGTCTTGAGCTTGGCAATAGGGATGGAGTGGAAGACATGAATCATTTTCCTTAGTTGGGTTTTGATTCTCATCTGCAAAAGGGAACTATTATATTAAAATGAGCTTCTTTTAAGCCTAAAGTCCTGTGTTTGACTACAGAATGAATGGCACGCCTCTTATACCTAAATGATAGTGGCACCATCAGTGTCTGGCTGACGGCTGGACATTACTCCCCTCAGAATGTCCCACAGAACTTTCTGGGCATCCAGCTGCAGTCCCCACATGGCATTTGCCTGCCCCCTCCTCACCTGCCACAGCCCCTCTCATCCACATCTAGGCCATCACATCCTCCTGGAGAAGCCTCACTGTGGCCACTGCCCATCACAAGAACCGCGGGCCCATCTGAGTGGCCTTTGGAATGTTTTAAGTCTCCAGGCCTGGGGCTGGCAGAGCAATTCTGGATACTCTTGGCTCCTTCCACTGTCACCTGAGCTCCAAAGCACCTCTGCCTTTACCCAGAATATAACGAGGTCTCTCATGGAAATAGCTCTTTCCACTCCAACTCTCATTCCTCCAGCCTCGGTCTAAGGGGCCAGCCAAGTACCAAACCTTATTGACCCCTCTTCCTCCTCTGTTTATCCCATGGTCCTTTCCACTGCCAAAAGTCCTCCATCCTGCCCCAGCAGCAAAACAAACACCCCTAGACATATCAATGGATGCCAGCAGATGCCAAAGGTAGGAGAAGAACATACTCTATTAGTACCACTTGAACTCCAGCCAAAAATGCCTACAACATGCAGTTCATTGGATAGAACAACCACTGAGAGCAATAAATGCGTAAAAGAGAAGTCGTTTCCTGATCTCAAAAGAACCTTTTGTGTAAGGCTGGATACTGAAGGCACGTATTTTCACACACGCCAACTATCAGAGCCAGCAGATGTCTTCCAGGGACATCCAATGGATGAAAAACAAGATAAATAACCTCTCGCCTATAGTGACAGGCAGTGTTGCATTATAGGAAGTGTTGGGGTCTGCAGTAGATAAACCTGGGTTCAAATTTCCCCTCTAACATTTACAACCTGAGAGACCTGGAGCAAGCTCCTTGACATCTCTGGGTTTTGGTTTCTTTACTGGATTTGTTTGTGAGGAGTAAATGTAACAATGTCTGGTATACGGAAGATGCTAATAAATGGTAGCAATTATTAGCACTACTGGTTAATAGTGAAACACGCAATTATTCCATTTTATCTTTTTATATCCATGTGTCTTGTGGTAAAAGAAAACAAACAACAACAACAACAAACGTAGACAAAACCGTAGTCTGAAACACTTTCAATATCCATCCAAAATGCTCCATCTCTTTAGCAAAACTTAGATCTTGGACAGTCCAACTATCAGTTTTGAGGGGGTTTTTTTTAACTGTTTTTGGTTTCTATGGGATTGCCCTGGAGTGCCTGCCCAAAAGTTCTCACTTCTCCACCCCACGACTGGGCCTCCTGGACAGCTGATGGCCCCAGGCTGTCCACAACTAGGTTGAAATTCGGGGAGCCCCCCTGTTTCAGATCCAGCCAGAGAAGAGCCTACAGCAGCTCCGTGGCTGGGTATTCTTTTGTGGAAAGGCAGTGCTTCACTTTATCCTTTCAAATGGGAAATTGAAACCCAGTAATGGACGTTTTTCTTTTTTTTTTTTTTCTTTTTTTCTTTTTGGTTCATTTGCTTGCTCTTGCTGTGTTCATTTCTCTGAGTTCTTCTCTGTCCGCTCTGTCTCCCCCCACTGCAGCGACGTGCCAAGTCAGGTCACCGCGCAGGCGGCTCTGCTCTGTTCGCGGGCAGGTCTGCTTCCGTTCACGGGTGGATCTGCTCCGTTCACAGGTGACTTGCCCTGCCCGTGGTGGCTTTGCCCTGCCCGTGGTGGCTTTGCCCTGCCCGTGGTGGCTTTTTTTGCCCCGCCCAAGGCGGCTCACCCTTCTCAGGCGGTCTGCCCGCTTTGGAGAGGTCCCCGGGAACTGAACCCGGGGCCTCCCATGTGGTGAAGCGGCGCCCTATCCACTGGGCTACAGCTAGCCCCCTTTTCTTTTTATTAAAAAAAAAAAGGCAAGGAAACGCCACAGGGAGGGCATTGTCAACCAAGCCATCATTGGGACATGGAATGGTTCACCTGAAATGACTTTCAAGACCTCCAATTGACCTTTAATCTTGGTGTGCCTGTCACACTGCACCAGGACCAGGAGAGCCAGGTTTGGTTTCCACCTGGTGGACATGCAGCAGACTCTGGCTGGGGTTGCTTCCGGTGGCATGCACAGTCAGGGGAGGGTGCTGGGAATGGGGGAAAAGGAGGACAAGTCATCAGTTTCACTGAGAGTTTTGCTTCTTCCACCCCTTCTCCTGGGGATTGAATTATGAACCCCATAAAAGACATGTTTACTTCTTAGCCCACACTCACATGGGTATGAACCCACTTGTAAAAGGCTCTCTGGAAATGTTATCATTCGTTAAGGTGTGGATTCATTCGTGCATAGGATCTTTGAAGATCCTATTTAGATGAAGCCAGATTGAATCAGGGTGGGCCTTAATCCACATGGCTTATAAAGCAGAGGAACTTTGAAGGCAGTCAGAGAAAGCCGTAAAAGGAGACCAAGGAGACAGGTCACCCTGTGATGGGAGGCAGAGGTGTAAGGCAAGGAACCTCAAGGATTGCCGCAAACCTATATCCCAATTCATTGTGTTATTTTGTGCCTAATTTGCCATTGAATTCCTGATTTCAGATATTGAATTTTTTTTGAGGTACCAGGACCAGGGATTGAACCCAGGACCTCGTATGCAGGAGGCCAGCGCTCAACCACTAAGCCACATCTGCTCCCCTTAGTTGGCTCCCTCGTCTGTTTGCTCCTTGTTTTTCTCGTTGTCTGCTAATTGCTTTTGCTCATTGTCTGCTCGTTGTTTTTGCTCATTGTCTGCCCATTGTCTACTCATTTTCTTTAGGAGGCACTGGAACCGAATCTGGGACCTCCCATGTGGGAGGCAGGCGCTCAACTGCTTGAGCCACATCTACTCCCCAGATATTGAATTTTTAAAAAATTTTTATATATCTCTATATATTTTTAGGGTACATTGATTACATAAATGTTACATAGAAATTCCAGGTGTACTCACATGCCACCCCCCCACACCTCCCACAACCTCCCACATACACATTCCTCATCAGTGTGGCATAACGCCTGTGATAGATATACACATTTTGGGGCTTTGCCATCAAGCATGGATCACAGTTCAGACTGTAGATGACCCTCTCTCCCACACAGTTCTGCATGATACATGATGATACAAAATGGCCTACAACCTCCATTGCAATATCACCCACGACAATTCCCAAATCCCAAAAAAAAACCTGCATTACAATTGCCCTTCCCTCTCCCTGCCCCCAAAGTGTCCAATGACCCTGGCTCCACATAATTTTGCAATTTCTTCCATTGCACATATCACAAGTCTATAGCAGGACACCAACAAGTCCATTCTAGTCCATAGTTCTTCCCCCAATCCCTTGGAGTCTGGGATGGTGATGTCCCCTCCACCACCAAGTGAGAGGGGGGTTATATCACGTGGATACGATGGAAGAGATTATCCTGCCTGCAGCTGCAGGCTCTCTCCATTCCCCAGCATAGCCGTCGTCTATCATCAACTCCCAACTAGGTGTCCTGGGTGAGTCCATTGAGTTGTAAAGTAGGAGTTGCAGGTCCACAGTCTCTGGACCCAGTTGGCACATGGACAGCCCGTATTCTCCAGTCAATGGAAGTAAACCTAAAACTCTGGCATCAAATATAGGTTTGAATAGAAGAGACAGATGGCCCATGTGCAGTGAAGACATATTTCGGTCAGACTCTGTCACTCTCAGGAGCAAGGATTCCAAATTAGGGCCCACTAGTAAGGCACCAAACTCTAGGGCTATCTGCCCTGATATAGGACCTGGATATCTCCAAAGCCCTCAGGAGGCCCTCTGTTTGTGGTGATATCCATATTGGAAGCATAGGAGGTCTTACTGGGATCTGCATAAGTGTTACCTCTGGGTTGCCCTCCTGACTCACTTTGAAGTCTCTTAGCCCTATGAACTCATTTGTCTTTACCATTTCCCCTTTTTATTCAAAGTCTTTTGCCAGTCATACTGCCCGTTGGCATTTGTTAGTAATCCCTCATTGCCAGGGAGGCTCATCCCCAGAAGTCATGTCCCACACTAGGAGGAAGGTAACACATTCATATTCTGAGTTTGGCTTAGAGAGAGGCCACATTTGAGCAACAAGGAGGTCCTCCAGAGGCAACTCTTAGGCTCCTTAACACAAGGCTATTTCAATTTCAACAGCAATGACTCATAAGGCTAGTCATCAATAACAAGGGCCCATCAATGGATCATTTTGAATTCTAGAATTTTCATTGGACTCTTTTCTATGGATTTTAGGTCTCTGCATAAATTTTTATCTCTATTTCTTTTAACTCATTAATTACATATATACACACATAGAATTATTATAGTTTATGTTATAGAAAATTTTTCCTCCACCTTTTAAAATTGTTATCTGCTATCCGTAAAGGGGTTAGATCAATACACAGTACTTTGACTAAAATTAGAACTCGTTAGAACAGTTTTTAATAGTGGAAAGCAATAGATCCTCAAGACTCTTCCTTCAAATGAAATCATATGTGAAAGCCTAATATATTAAGCAGGTGAGAGACAAGCTGGTCCAGTACTAACCAGGTCAGTGGAGACTATCCAGATTGACACACACGCTGATAATGGGAGGTAAAGTTTGTTATATTCTTTGGGACTCTTGTCATTTGAAATGCCAAGAAGAGGAAAGAGTGGGGGTTTTGGATTCAGATAGGCTTTAGCTTGAATATCAAATCTACCATTTACTAGGTACATGTTCATGGAGAAGTGATTTTTCTCAAGCATGGTTTCTCACCTGCAAAACAGGGTAGTAATTACCTTGCTGTTTTGTTAGAAATTGTTACGAGGATTTTTGCAAAGTATGTGAAAAGCAGCTTGCGTGTTACCTGGTAGATAACTGACAAAACCGGGAGCATCTCAAGGGCAGTGATTTTTTCCACTTCTCCAACCCACTTGGCTCCTATCCCAGAGTTGAACACTTTTTGCTGAATAAGGTGCTTGTTGTTTACTTGACTTTTCTCCATTAAAACCATTTTCATATAAGCCAGGCCTCCACAGTTCTAAATCCTGAGCTTCCATTATTCTGAAACAATACTGTGGGATACAAGATCATATGGAGAAGTATTAATGTGAACAGAGCTTTTAATTGCAACAGGAAGATAAGTGAGGATGGGCGCCTATATATGTGTGCACATGAAAACCGACAGCTCAGATGGTGGTAGGATATTGAAGCTGCTACCTGCAACGCTTGATATAAATTAGACATTGATCTCATACAATAACCCAAATATCTCATAGACGTTTGATGTAACAATGCCGGTAGACATTCAGTAGCAGACCCTTTTAAAAACCTAAATTTGCTTTTCTGAGTGTGTAAATGGATTAATTGATAGAGGAACATGGAAGGCTTTCCCACTGTGTATTGATAATCTTGTTAATAAAACATCATGAAATTTTTTTCTAGAAAAAGCAAAAAAGGTGGTTTTTCTGATTTCAACCTCAAGAAAGGGGAAACTGTTCCTTTTTAACCCTGTTTGCAAAAAGGCAAGCCTAGGGAAAGCAAGAGAGAAACATTAATAAGTATAAAAAGGAAACATTAATTAACCAGAAAATAGGAAAACGGAAGAGAAGAACATAGTGAAATAAACAAATCCTTAGAGAGTATAGTTACAACCAAAAAGAAAACTGACATTGAAAATTAGAAATATGTAAAGATAGGGAAGATATTTTAAACCAAAGGTAAATGATAAATGTATAAGACTGTGCTAGTAAATTTGAAAAGCCTGGTGAAATGGATGGTTTCTTAAGAATATGTAAATTATGAAAATTGTCTAAAGAAATGCATAGGAAACCTGAGCAAATGAATTAGCCTCAAGAAAAAAAGGCAAGGGGGCCAGCTGTAGCCCAGTGGATAGGGCGCTGGTCCACCACATGGAAGGCCCCGGGTTCGGTTCCCAGGGGCCTCTCCGAGTGGGCAGACTGCCTTGAGAGGGCAAGCCATCGTGGGCGGGTCAGAGCCGCCATGGGCAGGGCAAAAAGCCGCCACAGGCAGGGCAAAGCTGCCACGGACAGGGCAAAGCCGCCACGGGCAGGGCAAGTCGCCCGCAAATAGAGCAGAGCAGCCCGTGAGCAGAGCAGAGCTGCCCACGAGCGGGGCAAGCCACCTGCTTGGTGAGCTGACTCGGTGTGTTGCCACAACGGGGGGAGACAAAGCAGACACAGAAGAACGCAAAAATGGACACAGCAAAGAACAAGCAGAAAGGGGGGGGTGGGATATGTAACAACAACAACAACAAAAAAAAAAGGCAAGCTAAGAATTGAAAAAGTAGTTTCGAAAGAATCTGGGCCCAAATGACTTTATGGGTTATTTCTTTTCTTTCAGCTTGGAAGAAACATCATTTCCATTTTATATAAATAATTCCATAAGTCAGAAAAAGATGGTAAGTTTTCCAATTCATTTCCTAATAATTTTAAGGAAACTTAGAACATTGATACAGTACCATGAAAAGAAAAAAACAATAGACCAACTCTCTTATGCATATAAATACAATTTTAATTGCAAATCAATCAAGCAATATTTTCTAGTAACAATAAAAATATAACATAACCAATTATAATTTGAAATATAAGGATGGCCCAATACCAGGAAAACTGTTAATGTAATGTATCACATCAGCAGATAATGCAATTTATCACATCAGTAGATCAAACAATACTTAACAGTAGGGAGAGAACAGAGTTCAAAGCCAAGAGTCAACTCTGAAGGCAGACCACTGGGTTTGTAACCTGGCTTTTCCTCTTGCACTATGACTTTTATCAGGCAATGTGACCTCTTGATGCCTCAGTTTTCTTACTGTAAAATGGGATACTACTTTAAAGGGTTATAAGAATTAAATAAACTAAAATTTGTAAAGTTGTTTACAGCAGTGCCTCGTGCATAGAAAGCCCTATATAAGTATTTGCCAAGTAAAACAAGCCCTAAATCATCACTTCTATAAATGCCAATGATAAAATGTGCCATCAGTCCCTTTAGAAACTCTTGGCAACCTAGAAATAGAAGGCTATTTCCTTAACACCTTAAGGAATATTATCCCAGATCAACAACTAATATCAGTCCATTAAAAGACCTTGATGGCATCTGTCTCTTTACAAGTCCCCAAGGCGGCCTGACCACAGGGAAACAGGCATGATTCTCTGAGTGGACAGCCTGACTTGATTTGCCGTCAGATTTGCCTTATTTTCCTGATCCTAGACTAATATTAAAGTGATGCAAGTTATTAAATTATTTCCTCTCACAGCTGTCAAACTGGAATCATTGCTGCATAAAGCCTTCACACAGGATGGTCTGAGGTCCCTGCACAAAGCTTTCCAGGGAGAAGCAAACTGGCGAAAGGTCCCCAGGGGTAGAGCTAACAGTGACAAGCGGCTCCGTGGGGAGACGTTCGAGAGCTCCGTGGAGGAGACAGCTCCAGTAAGAGAATATGATATGGGAAGGGAGTTTCTGGGCTTGGTCCAAGTCAGTCTTCCCCTTCTGACCACAGTTTCCTTTTATATAATAAGAATAATGTGGCCAAGTAACTTTTCAAGAGGATATTTGGACAACATGCCAAATAAAGATAAAAAGAACTCTAAACAAAGATTGAACTCTAATTAGTGAGCTTTATATCCAGCAGAGCCATGGGTTAACAATTCTGAGACTACTTTCTGTATATTCTAGGACTGAGCAAAAAATGACATAGTGGGGATAATGGGAGCCAAGTTTCTCACTGATGAATAGAGGAGTTACAAACACAGAAAAGAGAAAGGCCAGAATATACCCTGTGGTGCTGGATTGGAATTGGTGGCATCAGCATGAATTAATGGGTTTTTAACATATCCAGATTGAATTATATAAAAAATAGATGTGTGGGTACGTGTGTGTGTGTGTGTGTGTGTGTGTGTATGGACATGTACTTCTTAGCTCTGCCCACTAATAGGGCTTAGAAACAACGGCATTCTGGTAGCAATAAGCACACCTGGCACCCAGATATTGGTTTCTAAATATCATTATTGGGAAGCGG
>PVKH010046306.1:0-10409 GCA_004027955.1 Chaetophractus vellerosus
CTATTTACGCAAGTGGTCTGCATAGAATTCAAAAACACCTTTAAGGCTTACAAAACCTAAGGTATATAAAAGACCCTCAGATCTCTTAAAAAAAAAAGCCCTCTACATATTCACCTGACCTGTGTGTGGTGTGTTTCTTCGCCGACTCCTTAGACCACCTTCAGCCCTGCTTCCCTCTGCCTCGGCTGGACCGCGGCAATGGAATGTAAGAACCACAGAAAGCTGAAGGTAGAAAGATTAAGGTAGGAGAAGCGATAGCATTGGTAGACACAATCACTATACACAGAGAATGGAAAGTCAAGGAAGAAGAAGACCAGTAAATAAGAAAAAAGCCATCTGCACCTAATTTAAAAAAAGAAAATGAGGAGAGAATAGAGGTAAGAAAACCAACCAACTGACAATCACAGAAGAACCAGTGAAGCACACAAGCATGCAGTCAAAGCGAAGAGAGAACAGCATTTCTTTTGAGCCCTTGTGGAGCCTCTCAGCCTGCCTTCATTAATCAATTGCCCTGCAGTCTTCTCTCTGCAGACTTTGAGGTGGAATTTAGTGAGTAAAGCAAATCAATACATTTCTCTCTCTCTCCCTCTCTTTAATTATTTATTTTTTTGATGCAATAAGGGTCCTTATAAAAACACCTCTTCTAGACCACCTCCTCCTGTGAGGGGACCCCAAATAGGCTCGTGGAGACTTATCTATTATTTACCACTGCCTGACCCCCCCCCCCCAGGGGAGCTGAGACTGTGTTACTCAGTGTGGAGTTGCAAAATTGTTGGCTCCGCCCCTTCCTGAACTTAGCATCTGTGTCACATTTAGGTAAATTAGCTATGTAAAGCAGACTTGCCTCTCCCCTCAGGCCAGCACCACTTCCAGCCGGCTAATTCATTCCCAAAAACTGCAAGGGGGTCCTGGTGACCAAACCCACAGAAGGGAAACCCCTCTCCACCCTTTGCCAGAACCTTCCTACTCTCGGAGTTTATTCCCCCCCCTTCAATGGTCTACCAGCATGGACTTGGACTGCCTAGCCCTCTGCCCGGAGAACAGGGTTTAGCTGCCTGTGTTTCCAGCTTGGGAGTAAAGAACTCATGATTTTATGTTGAGCAGTCCACCTCACAGTCCTGTTACCTCCAGACTGATGTTCCTAAGCCCTCCATCCCCCAGGCTCCCAGAAAAGACCACCCGGGCAGGCTCCCATCTCCATTCAGCCATCCTCTCCTTGAGAGCTTGTGACTGTGCACCTAAACTGATGCCATCTTGCTCTCAACATCCCTCCTCCTGTCTTCACTGGGATTTGATCCTCAGAATCTCCGAAGTGGGAGAGAGGCATCCTATTACTGTTGTGCCACCTTAATTCCTGTTTTTTTAGTGCATCTCATCACGGCTCTCCCCTGTGTCACTATCCTGTTATGTCATCACCTTGCTGCATGGCTAATGGGGCCTGGTGGTGCACCTGCACAAGGGACCTGGTGGCCCACGTGCCTTCTATATTTTCCTTTATTTAATTTTACCAGTCAGTCCCGGGGATAGAACCCAGGTCCCTCCAAATGGGAGATCTATGCCCAACCATTTGAGCCATATTCGTCCCCCTGCCATATGTCTTAAGATTGAGCAAAGATACCTGGAGTTACAGTCTTTTCCAATACAGGATGGTCATATAATAAATCAGGCTTAGTTTATCAGCAGCATTCTGAAAAACAGACTGAGGGAGAAAAACTAGGTCTGGGGACACATGCATGGTCTCTAACATAGCAAATGTTTAACCTACCCTGATTATCACAAAATCAGGGCATCAACTCTTTCATTCTTTGGTTTTGGATATCCAGTTCTCCCAGCATCATTTGCTGAAGAGACTGTTCTGTCCCAGAAAAGTGGGCTTTGTAGGCTTAGAAAAAAAATCAGTTGATCATAGAGCTAAGGGACTATTTCTGAATGCTGAATTTGATTCCATTGATCAGTGTGTCTATCTTAATGCAAATTCCATGATATTTTGATCACTGTAGCTTTATAATACACTTCAAGTTCACTAAATGTGAGTTCTCCAACTTAACTGTACTTTTATAAATGCTTTTGACTGTTCAGGACCACTTTTCCTTTAAAAAAATTGATAATTCACTTTTCTTTTTCTGTAAAGTAGGCTGTTGGAATTTTGGTTGATTCTATAAATCAGTTTGAGCAGAATTGACATATACATGATGTTTAATCTTTCATTCCATGAACACAGAATGTCCTTCCGTTTGCTTAGATATTCTTTGATTTCTTTTAACAGTGTTTTGTAATTTTATTAGTACTGATCTTTTCCATTCCTGGCTAAATTAATTCCTAGATATTTTAGTCCTACTGATTTTTGCATGTTGATCTTGTATCCTGCCACTTTGCTGAACTCATTTATTAGCTCATGTTTATTAGCTCATTTATTAGCTTTGCTGTGGATATTTTGGGATTTTCTAAATATAGAATCATGCCATCTGTGAATAATGAGAGTTTACTTCTTTCAATTTGGATAACTTGTATTTCTTTTTCTTGCCTAATTGATCTAGCTAGAACTTCTAGCACAGCTTTGAGTAACAGTCTTGACAGTGGGCATCAGTGTCTTTTCTCTGATCTTAGAGGGCAAGTGTTCAATCTCTACCCATTGAGTACAATATTGGCTGTGGAATTTTCATATATATCCTTTATTGTGTTGAGGAACTTTCCTTCTATACATATCTTTTGAAATGTTTTTATCAAGAGAGGATGCTGGATTTTGTCAAATGCCTTTTCTGCATCCATCAAGATGATTATGTGTCTTTTTTTCCTTTTGATTTGTTAATTTAGTATATTAAGTTAATTGATTTTCTTATGTTGAACCTACTTGATGGTGTTATATAGTTCTTTTAATATGCTTTTGGGTTTGATTTGCAAGCATTTTGTTGAGAAGTTTTGCACTTATGTTCATTAGAGTGATTGTTTACTAATTTTCTTTCCCTTTGTCAGGTTATTTTCCATTTTTTGGAGGAGTTTAAAGAGGATTGGTATGAATTCTTCTCAAATTGTTTGGTAGAATTCACCTGGGAAGCCATTTGGTCCTGGACTTTTCTTTGTTGGAGGATATTTGATGATTGATTCAATCTTACTTGTAATGGGTTTGTTGAGTTCCTGTATTTCTTTTAGAGTCAATATAGGTTGTTCATTTCTAGGAAATTTTCCATTTCATCTACATTGTCTATTTTGTTGGCATACAATTTCTCTTAATTTTCTCTTATGATCCTTTTTATTTCTGTGGGTTCAGTCACATTGTCCTCCCTTCCAATCCTGATTTTACTTATTTACATCTTCTCTCTTTTTTTTTTATTAGTCTTGCTAAGGGTTTGTCAATTTTATTGATTTTCTCAAAGAACCTGCCTTTGATTTTGTTGATTTTCTCTATTGTTTTTGTTCTCAATTTTGTTTTTTTCTGCTCTAATATTTGTTATTTCTTTCTGCTTGCTTGCTTTGTGATTTGTTATTCTTTTTCTGGTTTCTCTAGGTTTTTCAGTTAGGTCTTTCACTGTTTAACTCTTTCTTCTTTTTTTAATATAGGCATTTAGGGCTATAAAGTTCCATCTCAGCACTGCCTTTGCTGTATCCCATAAGTTTTCATAAGTTGTGTTCTTGTTTTCATTCATCTTGAGCTATCTACTACTGTCTTTTGCAATTTCTTTGACACACTGATTGTTTAGGAGTGTGTGTTTTAGCATCCACATATTTGTGAATTTTCTTTTTTCCTGCCTATTATTGATTTTCACATTTATTCCATATAATCAGGGAAGGTGCTTTTTATAATTTCAATCTTCTTACATTTATTGGGAGCTGTTTTGTGGGCCAACATATGGTCTATCCTGGAGAAAGAACCATGAGCACTTGAGAAGAATGATAACCAACTTATTTGAGGAATAATGTTCTGTAGCTGTCTGTCAGGTCCAGCTCATTTATTATATTGCTCAAGGTCTCTGTTTCCTTGATTTTCTGTCTAGTTGCTCTATCTATTGATGTAAGTGGCATGTTGAAGCCTCTAACTATTATTGTAAAGACATCCATTTCTCCTTTCAGTTTAGCCAGACTTTGCCTGATGTATTTTGGGGCTTCCGGGCTAGCTGCATATTTCTGACTGTTACTCCATCCTGGTGATTGTCCCTTTTATTAATATATAATTGCCTTCTGCACCTCTTATCACATTTTTACGTTTAAATTCAGCTTTGTCTGATATCAGTATAGCTAACCCTCCTCTCTTTGGGTTACAGTTTGTGTGAAATACCTTTTTCTAACCTTTCACTTTCAGCCTATTTGCATCCTTGGGTCTAATGTGAGTTTCCTGCAGACAGCTTATGGATGGCTCATGTTTTCTTATCCATTCTGTCAGCATATGTCTTTTAATTGGGGAGTTTAATCCATTGACATTCAATGTTATTACTGTAAAGCATTATTTTAATTATTTTATCCATTAGCTTTCATATGACATATCTTAATTTTCTCTGTCTTTTTATGCTTTGATTACCCTTTCTGATAATCTTCACTTCTACACTCACTTCTATGCCTCTTTCTTGTCTTGTCTTTTCTGACTGCAGAAGTCTCTTTAGTTTTTCCTGCAGAGCTGGACTCTTGTTTATGAACCCTCTTGGTTTCTGTTTATGTGTGAATATTTTAAACTCACCATCATATTCGAAAGACAGTTTTGCCAGATAAAGAATTCTTGGTGGGCAATTTTTTTCTTTTATTATGTTAATTATATCAAACCACTGTCTTCTCACCTCCATGGTTTCTGAAGAGAAATCTATACTGCCTTCTTGGACATCTCTTGCATGTGATGTTTTGCTTCTCCCTTGCCCCTTTCAGAATTTTTTCTTTATCTTTGGCATTTGGCATTCTGGATATTATTGGGGTAAGTCTTTTTTTTTTCTTATTCTAATTGGAATGAGCTGTGCTTCCTGAACACATATATTCATGTCTTTCATGATAGATGGGAACTTTTCAGCTATTATTTCCTCAAGTACCCTGCCCCTTTTCCCCTCTTTTCTCCTTCTGGAATTCCATAACATGTATGTTGATGTGATTCATGCCATCATTCAACTCCTTGAGCCCCTGCTCAATTTTTCCCCATTTTTCACTCTGTTCTTCTCTCTTCTCAAATTCAACTGTTCTGTCCTCTACATTGCTGATTCTTTCTTCCATGATTTTAAGTCTACTAGTGTATGCCTTTGTTGTATTTTTAATCTTTCACTCCCACAAGCTCTGTTATTTTTTCTCCAAGATTTCAAATTTTTCTTTGTGCTTATCTTGTGTCTTCTTGTTGTCTTTTATTTCTTTAGCCACTTTGTCCTTCAACTCCATGATTTGACTTAGGAGATTTGTATGAACATCGTTGATTAGTTCTTTCAAATCCAGTGTCTCATCTGGAACTTTGATTTATTCCTTTGCCTGAGTCACAACTTCCTTTTTGTTAGTATGGCTTGTAATTTTTTGCTGATCTCTAGGCATCTGATTATGATGCTGAGTTTACTCTAATGTTCAGTTTCTCTCTTTTGTCTAGGGATTTACTGTTAAGTAGCTGTGTGCTACCACTGTTGACTCTTCATTCAACTTGTTCTAGATATTTAGGATTTTCACCATTTAACTGCTCAAAACTAGGGCTAAGGACCCAGTAATGGGTTGCAGGCTAGTTTCCAATTGCCTTGGAGAGGGGAACAATAAAAGTACCTTATTTCTTCTTTTATTTATTACTATTTTTCTATTCTTTTTGTGCATTTTTATGGTCTGTTAGAAGATGGTGTTCTTTGAAAGACCTCTTAACTTAGCCCTCAAGCTCTAGGAAGGAACTCATTCAGTGTAACTCAGCAGGATGGTGATTCAGAATCAATGTCCTCAGGGCAAGCCAATCCTCACAAACAGATTTTCTTAGAAGCTGCTTCTTTCCTTGGTCAGCTGCACCTTCTCTCACTCTGCTTCCTCAGCAACTAGTCTAGCAAAGTAGGGGGGGTGTTTGATGAGGCAAATTATTTTTAGCTCCTTCCCAGCTCTCACAGCAAACAATGTCACAGCCCTATCTGGCCTGGAAATGTGCAACTCCTCCAATGCCACAGGCCAAGTTTGCTGGCCAATATCTGAATTTGCTGTAAGCTGTGTTTCTCCCTCTCCCCTGTCTTGGGGAAAAGGACCCCTGCAGCCCCCTCAGTCTGCAGTTGCTGCAGTCCACAGACTGCTTTTTGCTTTGAGGGTAGGGGGATGGCTATTAGTGGCTGCTACTGTGGTATAACTCAAAGGATTTTTCCAGCTAGCTTATACTCCTTTTCTTTGCCCCTCTCTTCTGGGTGATGTCTCACCTTCCTCTGGTGTCCTAAGCTCCAGAGTAGTCCTCCCATGGTCTCTACCTGTCTCTAGCTATTTTTCTGGGAGACAAGTGATCTTTGCCTCTCTAATCTTGCATCTTCTAGGCTGTCTTTTATTAAACTAAAATAGTGGTACTTTTAGGATTTACCTTATTGTTTTCTCCAATACAAAGTTTTTTTGGAGGTTGTTAAAGTATACAGTACACCATTTTCTTACATGTACAACACTGGTGAATGAAGAATATCTCTTAAGCAGTAATATTGGATGTAGCCTCTGATTTTACCAATTCCATACTCTAAGATTATTTATAAGTAAAAATCTGTCTTCATTCTGCAAAGCGATTAGAATGTGCAAACTGTTCTAGTAACTTTCACCTACCTATTAAAGGGTACCACCATAGGAAAGTCCAGTTAACATGCTGGTAGGTTTAACAAAGTTGGAATGTTGGAACTATTGAATTAGGCAAAAGTTCTTCAGAGCTGACCCTGGGCTGCAATGCATTTAGAATATTAAAGCAGCTGACATGTTATTTTTTGTGGCCCTCCCCAGGCCATACTAGGTCATAAAATATCTCATTAACTTTTATATTTAACTTTGCAGAACGTTCTAAGAATGCTCAGTTGTTCCATTGTCTTGCTAGATTTTGACCTTGCTCCTTTCCTACAGTTCTTTCATCCTCCAAATCACACTAATTACCAACCAGAATCACTGGAACATAATCCAGATCTTTTACTCAAAGAATCTGTTCTCTCAGATCTTAAAAATCATTAAATGTGGATGTGCTGTGATGGAATAAAGTAACGCAAAGCCTTGTCCATTTCCATGTACTAATACCTCATTGCTGTAAATTGTTCTGTTCCTTCAGTATCCGATATTTCAAGCATACAATGTTGTGCATCTACTTTAACTTGCTGTCTGTAAAATTTTCTATCATACGATTATATTTTTCAACAAAATTCCTTGAACAAACTGCATGGTCAGTGCAGTTTCCATCACCTCTTGAGGCAAGAACAACTAGGTTATACCCAAAACAGTGTGAAGTTGTTGCCAAATCCAGTACCTCTTGCACTTTCACCAGGCCCATGCAGCTAGTGTTTCCTCACACCTTGTGATCCTTTCAGGTCACTACTCCCACCACCAAGGCTGTATTGCTGCTTCTGCTGCTGCTCCAGCTGGTTATGCACTTTCTTTATTGCATTTTCTTTCATGTCAAAGCCTAATCTTCATCAAAATAATTGTAATGTCTACTCAGGCTAAAGATTTGTAGGTGATAAACTCTAACCACCTTAAAACAATGACTTCCTGGAAATTTACCAGCAACAACATTCTCTTTTAAAGGAAAATTCAAAATAAACTATCATGCTAGTTAAAATTATGGAATTTATTTCATATCTCTGTCAATTATGTTTATATTTGAAGGACAATAAATTCAGTTAAAGTTGACACACTATATGGAGTTTAGTAATGTTATTTTCATGTTGATTTCGCACTTTTCATTTGCTGTAATGCATAGAAATGGGAATTAATCATTGAACTTGAACTACAAATAAATGAATGACTCAAAAAGATTCTTTCAGGTAAGATTCTAAAAATTGTTTCAAATTTTTATTCTGTCTTTAAATAAATGACCATGAAATAGTTAATACAACTAATAAAAATATATTAATAGTTTATTGTATCTATGAATCAAACTGTCTGTGATATATACTTTTAACATGAATTAAGAATTCATACAATTTAAAAGAAAATGCTTTATTCTTAGAATGTGTTCTATAATTTTAAAGATTTTAAAACTTAAAGAATATAAGGTAATTTGGTTACTTTATAATGTAATTCATGTATCCTTATGTATAAATCGTATATATTCATAATGCCACATGATTCTAAGATATTAAATTATCATTAGACCCTATGGAAAGCTAAACAATCCCTGAAATATAATTATTTAATAATCATGATTTCCAAAAAAATACTATTAAAAGGAAAATCATATGTGCTTTGCTACATATTATTACCCAAAATTCATCCACCTGACTTGGATAACTACTTAGCAAATAATTTCTTTTAAAAATCATTTTTTGGGAAATAGATGTGGCTCAAGCAATTGGTCTCCCATCTACCATATAGGAGGTTCAGGGTTAGATTCCCAGAGCCTCCTCATGAAAGGCAAGCTGGCCCTCATGGCAAGAGAGCTGACCCACACAGATTGCTGGTCCATGCACTAGTGTTGATTTGTGCAAGAGTGCTGGCCCATACAGACAGCTGGTGCAGCAAGATGATGCAACAAAAAGAGACACATAAGGGAGACAATGAGAGACACAGCAGACCAAGGAGCTAAGGTAATGCAAGAGATTGAGCACCTCTCTCCCACTCCAGAAGGTTCCAGGATTGGTTCTCTGTGCTGCCTAAAGAAAAGACAAGCAAACACAGAAGAACACATAGAGAAAAGACAGTAAGCACAGAATAGGGAGGGTGGGGAGAAATAAATGAATGAATGAATCTTTTTAAAAAATCATTTGTGGAGAGTGGGTGTGGCTCAAGCAGTTGAGTACCTGTCTCCCACATGGGAGGTCTCAGGTTTGGGTCTTAGTGCCTCCTAAAGGAAAAACCAAACAGACAGTGAGCAGACAATGAGCAAAAAACAATGAGCAGGAAACAAACAGACCACAAGTGCAAACAACTAGCAAAAAAAACCAAAAACAAACAAGAACACAGACAAGGGAGCCATGGGGGAGGTAGGAATCAGATGTGAGTTTCTAGCTTGCAGAGCATTGCTGCTTCAGCTCCTGTGTAGCCTTCACAGGTATTCTAGATGATCTCTAGCTCTTTGTGACATTGTGGGGCTTCAATTCCCTTGAAATAGAAGGATGAAGATGAGAAGAAATTAAAAACAGTTCCCAAGCATTCAGAAGTTGCTAAAAATAAATGAAGTCAAACTTGAAAACAAGCTAAAAAATAAGCAATTTAAACAATAAAGCACTCTCAAGAAATACCAAAAAAGAACAGAGGAAACTAGGCCAAGATGTAAAAGATGCTGTCTGAGAAGCCCATTCCATTGCAAGATCCAAAGGAAGAATGACCAGGTAAAAGGATGGATAGGGAAGAGGCATCTGCCATATTATCAGATCCAGAAAGTATTATTTAAAAATTGAAAGAATTACATTCCATGCTGATGGAACAGGATCCTGATATGTCTGTTACTGTTTGAAAGCTTGTGACAGTTTCTCTGATGGAGTCATTTAAAGACATTGCTCCTTCATATAAAATCTAATCCCTAACAGAAGCAGAAAAATCTACCCAAAGCCTGCAAAAAACCCCAAAATTTAAGAGAGTTTGAAGACCTGGTTAGCAATATAAATTTTATTTGAAAAATCTAGAACAAAGGGTTAAAGACTAGAAACAAAAGAAACTGAAGAAAAGTAGTGTAATTTCCTTAAATGCAAATAAAGGACTGGCAGAAGTGGCTGTGAAGAGCCTGTGTGAGCTGTTGGTAGCACCTCATTTTAACTTTCACAACAACATCATTGTGTTGATTGTTCCTTTCATGAACAACATGTCAAAATTGATAACTGAAATGTATTGTGAGGCAGTGAAGAATCTCTTTAAACAAGATAAGATTAGGTCAAGCTTCTCTTGTTGTAATTAACATAATTTCTGGTTTTATGAGGGGCAGAAATTATGAAGTTAGGTCTTACATGTTAAAGACATTCTTATGCCTAAGAATCAAGGAAATAGAAGTGAAAAGGGGCATAGAGGACCCTAATAAACTGAAAAAGCTTATGACTTTCAAAGAAAAAGAAAAACCTATCAAGAATGCAGAGAAAGGGCCCGGCTAGATAGCTCAGTGGATAAAGAGCTCGCTGGGAAACCACATGGGAGGCCCTGGGTTCGGTTCCCGGGGACCTCTCCTAGCGGGCAGACCGCCTTGAGAGTGGCAAGCCGCCATGGGCGGGCCGGAGCCGCCGTGGGCAGGGCAAAAAGCTGCCACGGACAGGCAAAAGCCGCCACGGGCAAGGCAGGTCGCCTGCAAATCGAGCACAGCCAGCCACCCGCGAACTGAAAAGCCG
>PVKH010046307.1:0-10411 GCA_004027955.1 Chaetophractus vellerosus
TCCTGTTAGAGTAGAGAACCACCTCAGATATCCCATGTTTAAGACTCTGTTCCTCAAGAACCACTCCCGGTACCAGCTGTTCTAGTCAGGGTTCTCTCGGGAAACAGAATCAACACGAGATCTCTGTTAAAAATATAAGATTTTATAAGAGTCTCTCATGTGACCGTGGGGATACACAAGTCCAGGTTCCGCTGGCAGGTTGCAAGCCAGGGGCTCCGATGAAAGACTGATGAAGGGTCCTCGATGAGTTTGCTCCGATGAAAGACTGATGAAGGGTCGTCGATGAGTTCCTGGGAGAAGTTCGCTGTCAAAGGACGAGCTGGGAAATTCTCTCCGAATTTTGAAATCAGTTCCCTTTTATAAGCAGTCAACTGAATGGATAACAGCGGCATCCATTCTTCATCCAATCTTGCTGATTGATGCAGATGCAATTAGCCCCAGGCTTGCTGGACCCAACAGCTGGGCACAATTACCTGGCCGAGTTGACACATTAGCCTAGCCATCACACAGTCAAAGGGGCTTTTTTCTTTGGTTCATTCCTTTTGATTAGTTCCTGGCATTCAAAAAATCTCTATATCACTAGCTGGATACAATCACAAGGAACAGACAGCTCAGGACTAAATCCAGAGTTAACACTTTAAAATGTTAAAATGTGCAGGTGCGGGGCCGGCCGTATAGCCCAGTGGATAGGGCGCCGGTATACCACATGGGAGGCCCCGGGTTCGGTTTCCGGGGACCTCTCCTAGTGGGCAGACCGCCTTGAGAATGGCAAGCCGCCATGGGCAGGCAGAGCCGCCGTGGGCAGGACAAAAAGCTGCCACGGACAGGGTAAAGCCACTACGGGCAGGGCAGGTTGCCCGCGAACAGAGCGCAGCCAGCCACCCGCAAACTGAAGTGAAGCCGGCCGTGAATGGAAGCAGAAGCCGCCCACAAGCAGGGCAAAGCCGCCTGCGCGGTGACCAGTCTCGGCGCGTCACTGCAATGGGGGGAGGCAAAGTGGACAGAGAGGAACACAAGAATGGCCACAGAACAAGAACAAGCAGAAGGGGGGGGGAATGTAATAAAAATAAAAAAAAATAAATAAATCTTTAAAATAAAATGTGCAGGTGCAACAAAAGTTTACAAGACAAAGACACAGACAATGATGGTCCATTCAATGGAAAAAGATAAAAATCCAGAAGCCATCAATAAAGAGAACCAGATTTTGGAATTACTGGGGAAGAAAAACAAGACTTAAAAAAATGATCCTCAATATGCACAAGGAGACAAGGAAACCACTGAGAAAGCACTACAGTATATGAGGAAAACAATGAACGAACAATAAGAGAATCTCTTTGAGATTGTCAACAGGAATAAAAAGAGCTACTGGAGTAGGAAAACACAATAAATGAAATGAAAAATTTCCTAGACAATTTCAACAGCACATTAGAGGTGGCAGAGAAGAAGAAAAAATAAGTGATCTCAAACACGAGACAATTGAAATAATTCAGACTAAGGACCAGAAAGAAAAATGACAAAATAAGAGCAAACTGAGCCTAAGAGACCTGTGGGACACCTATAAGTGTACCAATATATAAATTATGGGAATCCCAGAGGGAAAAGGAAAATAGAGGAAGGAATATTCAAAAAAATAATGACAGAAAACCTCCCAAACTTAGGAAAAGATGCAAATATGCACCTCCAAGAAGTCCAAAGAACACCACATATGATAAACTTGAAGAAAAATTTGCCCCACCATATATTGATCTAACTATCAAATGCAAAGGACAGAGGACTTCTGAGAAGATGGCAGACTAGAAAGACATGGGACTCTCTTCTCCTATAGAAAAATACCTAGAGGACAGGCTGAAACAGCCCAGAAAAAGATCTTCTAGGGTTGAGGACACCAGGCGAAGGCTGGATACCACCCAGAGAAGAGAGGGAAAAAGGAGGGAAAATGTGACAATAGAACCATGAGTTGAAACCAGCAGCTGCTGCTGCAGGCACCATCCCCCACCCTAAGGACACTTTAGAATTCTAGGGCTTCTGGGCCTGATGCTACAAGGGGGATTCCAGGGACCTACTACCCCAGGGAAGGGGAGAGAGAAGGACACAGCTTAAGGCTGACTCAGCTTTCCACTCACAAATTTGGTCTGCTATGTCCCAGGAGTCTTTCCAGGCTGGGTGGGGTCATGCCATTGTTTGCCTTGGGAGCCAGCAAGAGGCTTAAGATATACTACCCTTCTAGTCTCCTTCTCTAATAACCAGGACTGATTGTGGAGGACTCAGAGGGAAGTGGAAGTACTTCCCAGCCAGGAAGAGGGAGGGGGCTGCCACAGAAGGCCAGAGAACTGTCTCAGAGAAAGTGTGAATTACAAGTCTCCTAGCCTCCAGACAGAAAGCACTATCACATCGATCTGGTCTGTGTTACAACAAAACCACTCTGACCAGGCATTGAACTGAGAGCTGACAAAGAACGCCACCTGCTGGCAGACCAAGGAAGAGCATGCGAGAAAATTAAAAATAAATGAGAGGCTTTTTCTGGCCTCTATAGCCTCCTTCCCCAAGGCCCTAGGAAGGCAGTTTACAACCAATTACTGGGTCGCTTAATTTTGAGCAACTACTAGGGACAATCCTAACAATTCAGGTCGAGTCAAGAATCAAGGAGCAGTGATAACACTTGGCCTCCTGCCAACAAATTCCTTCAAAAGAGAAATAAATTGAGCATTTGAGTAAACTGCATCCTAATCAGATGCCTGGACATCAACAAAAAATAACAAGCCATACTAAGAGAATAGAAGACATGGCCAAAGAAAAGGGAAATATCAAAGCCCCAGAAGAGACACAGGATTTGAGAGAACCAAACAGCGAAATACACACAAATTTCCAAAATCAAATTATTGAGTTGGAAGACAATATGGTTAAGGCGAAAAATGACATCAAGAAGACACTGAGCACACACGAAGAAGAATGTGAAACCCTGAAAAGAAAAGTAATAGAGCTCATGGGAATGAAAGACAAAATAGGTGAGCTCAAAAACACATTACAGGCATTCAACAGGAGACTAGAAATGACAGAAAAACAATAAGTGATACAGAAGACAGAACAGCTGAAATTGAAGAGAGAAAAGAAGAGAGAGAGAAAAGAATCGAAAAAAATTGAGCAGGGACTCAGAGTTGAATGACGGCATGAAACACAACAACATACATGTCATGGGAGTTCCAAAAGAAGAAGAGAAGGGAAAAGGAACAGAAAGAGTATTTGAGGAAATAATAGCTGAAAATTTCCCAACTCTCATGAAAGAAATGAACTTACATGTCAAAAAAGTGCACCATACCCCAATCAGAATAAATCCGAATAGACCTAGTCCAAGACACATACTACTCAGAATGTCAATTATCAAAGAAAGAGAAAATTCTGAGAGTAGCAAGGGAGAAGCAAACCCACATACAAGGGACACCCAGTAAGACTTAGCGTGGCTATCTCTTTAGAAACCACGGAGGTGAAAAGACAGTGGGGTATGATACAATTAGGATACTGAAAGAGAAAAACTGCCAGGCAAGAATTCTTTATCCAGCAAAACTGCCCTTCAAATATGAAGGTGAGTATAAAATATTCACAACAAACAGAAACTTACAGAGTTTGCAAAAAGAATCCACTTTTGCGGGAAATAGTAAAGGAAGACTTAGAACCTGAAATAAAAAGACAGAAGAAAGAGGCTTGGAGGATAGTATAGAATAAAGAATAGCAGAAAGGATAACCCAAAGAGTAAAAAGACAGACAAAAATATGATATATGAAAACCAAAGAATAAAATGGTGGAAGTAAATAGTGCATTTACAGTAATATCATTGAATGTGAATAGATTAAACTCCCCAATCAAAAGATACAGGCTGACAGAATGGATAAAAAACGAGTCATCCATATGCTGCTTACAAGAAACTCACCTTAGACCCAGGGATACAAAATGGCTGAAAGTGAAAGGGTGCAAAAAGATACTCCATGCAAATAGGAACCAAAAAAAAAAAAAAAGAGCAGAGGTAGCTATACTAATATCAGACAAAACAGATTTCAAATGCAAAAAAAGTTATAAGAGATATAGAAGGCCATTATATATTAATAAAAGGGACAATCCACCAGGAAGATATAACAGTCATAAATATCTATGCACCTAACCAGGATTCCCCAAAATACATGAGACAAACTCTGGGAAAACTGAAGGGACAAATAGACATCTCTACAATAATCATTGGAGATTTCAACAACCCACTCACATCATTAGATAGAATAACTAGACAGACGATCAACAAGGAAACAGAGAACTTGAACAATATGATAAATGAATTAGACCTAACAGACATATGCAGAACACTGCATCCAAACTCAGCGGATTATACATTCTTCTCAAGTGCCCATACATATTTCTCCAGGTTAGACCACATGTTAGGGCACAATGCAGCGCTCAATAAATATAAAAAGATTGAAATTACACAAAGCACTTTCTCAGATCCTAATGGAATGAAACTTGAACTCAATAACAGACCAGAAAAAAGTAAATTCACAAATGTGTGGAGGCTGAACAACACACTCTGAAATAATCAGTGGGTCAAAGAAGAAATTGCAAGTGAAATCAGTAAATATATTGAGACAAATGAAAACAAGAACACAACTTAACAAAACTTATGGGATACAGCAAAGGCAGTCTTGAGAGGGAAATTTATAGCCCTAAATGTCTATATTAAAAAAGAAGAACTAAACTAAAAGATTTAACTGAACAACTACAGAAACTAGAAAAAGAACAGCAAATCAATCCCAAAGCAAGCAGAAGGAAAGAAAGAATAAAGATTAGAGCAGAAATAAATGAAATTGAGAATAAAACAATAGAGAAAATAAAAAAAAAAGCTGGTACTTTGAGAAGATCAATAAAATTGACAAACCCCGAGCTAGACTAACAAAGAAAAAAAAAGAGAGAATATGCAAATCAATACAATCAGAAATGAAAGTGGGAAAGTTACAAATGACCAAACAGAAATAAAAAGAATCATAAGAGGCTCTTATGAGAAACTGTATGCCAACAAACTAGATAACCTGGATGAAACAGACAAATTCCTAGAATTACACAAACAAACACAATGACACTACAAGAAATACAAAAACTTAAACCAATCACATATAAAGAGAGTGACTCCATCATCAAAAATCTCCCAGCAAAGAAAAGTCCAGGATAAGATGGCTTCACAGGTGAATTCTTCCAAGCATTTCAAAAAGAATTAACACCAATCCTGTTTAAACTCTTCCAAAAAATTGAAGATCAGGGAAAATTACCCAACACCTTTTATGAAGCCAACATCACCCTAATACCAAAGCCAGATAAAGATACAAGAAAAGAAAACTACAGACCAATCTCTAATGAACAAAGATGCAAAAATTCTCAACAAAATACTTGCAAATTGAATCTAATAGCATATCAAAAGACTTATACATCATGACCAAGTGGGATTTATTCCTTGTATGTAAGGCTGGTTCAACATAAGAAAATCAATCAATGTAATACACCACATTAACAAACTGAAGGGGAAAAAAACACAAGATCATCTCAATCAATGTAGAAAAGGCATTCAAGAAAATTCAGAATCCTTTTTTTTTTTGATAAAAACACTTCAAAAGAAAGCAATAGAAGGAAAATTCCTCAATATGATAAAAGGCATATATGAAATACCTTCAGCCAACGTCATACTCAATGGGGAAAGGTTGAAAGCTTTCCATCTAAGATCAGGAACAAGACAAGGATGTCCACTGCCACCATTGTTATTCAATATTGTAATAGAAGTTCTAGCCAGGGCAATTTAGACAAGAAAAAAAATTAAAGTTATCTAAACAGCCAAAGAGGAAGTAAAACTCTCACTGTTTGCAGAGGACATGATCCTGTACTTAGAAAACTCTGAAGTATCCACGACAAAGCTACTTGAACTAATAAATGAGTGTAGCAAAGTGGCAGGATACCAGATCAACAAACAAAAATCAGTAATGTTTTTGTACACTAGTACTCAACAATTTAAGGAGGAATAAGGGGGCAAATTCCATTTACAATAGCAACAAAAAGACTCGTACAGGACCTATATGCAGAAAAATACAAAACAATGCTAAAAGAAATCAATGAAGACCTAAACAAATGGAAAGACAAGCCAAGAAGAATTTATAAATGCATTTTAATACCTTGCTGACAAAACATTAACACCTTTGCAATCTGATATGGAATATAGGAAGATATTGATAAGGACTTTGATGTGTATATCTATTATAACCAGGTAATCAGAACACATAGAAGCTACCTACTTCAGTATTACACCACAGGAACTTTTCAGAATAACCATTTTGAAGCACTACTGGATAGCTGAGTAAATAGTGTCCAGTGTTTAAAGACTGGGGAATAGAGAAGAAAGAAATGGAAGCAGTAAGCTACAACATTCAAAGTCTACTTTTAAGCATGCAATATAATGAATTTTTTAATACATGGGAGAACACTGAATTCCCATCTTGGAGAACGCTGCCATATTTTCCAGAAGAGTAGCAACATCCCCCTGAGTGCAGGTGCAGTGTCTGGCAACGGAGGATGATCCATTGATGGGCCCTTGTTATTGAAGACCATCCTTATGAGTCTTTGCTCTTGAAATTGAAACAGCCTAGTGCTATAGAGTGCCTAAGAGTTGCCTCTTGAGAACCTCCTTGTTGCTCAAATGTGGCGTCTCTCTAAGCCAAACTCAGCATATGAATGCATTACCTTCCTCCCAGTGTGGGACATGACTCCCAGGGATGAGCCTCCCTGGCAATGAGGGATTACTAACAAATGCCAATGGGCATAATGACTGGAAAAAGACTTCGAATAAAAGGGGGAAATGGTAAAGACAAATGAGTTCATAGGGCTAAGAGACTTCAAAGTGTGTCGGGAGGTCAACCCAGAGTTAACACTCATGCACATCCCAGTAGGACCTCCTAGGCTTCCAATAGGGGTATTACCCCAAACAGAGGGCCTCCTGAGGGCTTTGGAGATATCCAGGTCCTGTATCAGGGCAGATAGCCCCAGAGTTTGGTGCCTTACCAGTGGGCCCTAATTTGGAATCCTTGTTCCTGAGAGTGACAGAGTCTGACCGAAATATGTTTTCACTACACATGGTCCATCTGTTTCTTCTATTCAAACCTATATTTGATGCCAGGGTTTTAGGTGTACTTCCAGAGACCGGAGGCTACGGGCTGTCCATGTGCCAACTGGGTCCAGAGATGCTGAGGACCTGCAACTCCTATGCTACAACTCAATGGACTCACCCAGGACACCTAGTGGGGAGATGATGATGGACGACAGCTACCCTTGGGAATGGAGAGAGCCTGCTGCTGCAGGCAGGATAATCTCTTCCATCATATCCACGGGATATAAGCCCCCTCTCACTTGATGGTAGAGGGGACATAACCATCCTAGACTCCTCGGGATTGGGGGAAGAACTATGGACTAGAGTGGACTTGTTGGTGTCCTGTTATAGACTTGTTATGATTCATGCAATGGAAGAAATTACAATATCATGTGGAGCCAGGGGCCACTGGACACTTTGGGGACAGGGAGAGGGAAGGGAAGTTGTAATACAGGGGCTTTTTTGGGACTTGGGACTTGTCTTGGGTGATGTTGCAATGGAGGATATAGGCCATTTTATATCATCATGTATCAAGCATAACTGTGTGGGAGAGAGGGTGGTCTACAGTCTGAACTGTGGTCCATGCTTGGTGGCAAAGTGCCAAAATGTGTATATATATTACAAGTGATGTGCCACACTGATGAAGGATGTATATGTGGGAGGTTGTGGGAGGTGTGGGAGGTGGGGCGTATGGGTACTCCTAAAATTTCTGTGTAACATATATGTAAATTGGTGTATCCTAAAAAATAAATAAATAAATAAATAAATAAATAAATAAATAAATAAAGCACAAAAAAGAAACGCTAATATCATTACTTTAGGTTAAAATGAAAGGACACAAGAAAATAACTTAAAGCTATATGAAGAAATAAAACTCAATGGTAAAAGGAATTATGGGGACAAATATAAAACACAGTATTATTGTGTTTTGGGTTTGTAATTCAATTTTTTGTTTCCTACATGATTTAACTTAAAAGGCACAAAAATGATTATAAATCTATGATTGGGCACAAAATGTATAAAGATGTAATGTATGACAACAACATACAGGAAGGAAAGGAGTGTATAGAGCAAGGTTTTCATTTCCTACTGAAGTTAACTGGTATGAATTAAAACTACATTATTATTGTTATACAATAATTATTGTTAGAGTGATGTCAGTCCAATGGCAGAGTAAGTCACCCTGATAAATGGTCTCTCTTAGAAAAACAGGCAAAATCTGCCAGAAACAACTTCCCCAAAACTCTGGGAAATGATCAAGGATAGACAACAAGTCAAAGAGCACTGAATCAGGAAAAGTAAAACCTTAAATAGTAGGAGAACCACGGGAGAAGTTTACTTAAACAGGCCACTTCTCCTCACTCAGTTCCACAAAGCAGTTTGTGCAATACACAGAGGCAGCTTGGCAGCCTGTGTGCACTCAAGAGCAGGTTTCAGGTCCCTGATTATCACCACACTTAAAGGAAAATATTGGGTCTCTTTGCACATTGACCCCAACTAGCTCCATGGCTCACTGATTTATGGTGCATATCTGGGTCACCTAACCCATAATTTACCAGGGCTGGAGAAGTGACATGGAAAGGGGGAGCAGAGTGGTGGAGTGGAGCCAATGTGGAAAGGTGGGTGGAAAGGTAAAGCAGAGTGGTGGAGCAGAACTGAACCAATCAGCTGCCTGGGCAAAGGAGAAAAAGTTGGGAAGAAAAACTCCTTTTTTAGAGGAGAAAGAGTCACACATACTGGGGAATCCCTGAAAGCTACCACACATGACCAGGGCAAGACACAGACTCAGAAAGATCTGGGAAGAACTTAAGTGTTCACCAGGGGCAGATCTATAGGTTCATACAGTATAAACTGGGCTAAGCAGTAAAGAAGAACCTCAACACAGAGCCAAAGTTCACTTAAACTCTGGGAAATAGGGAGAATCAGGCTTCTTTTTTTTTTTTTTAATGATTTATTTATTCACCACCCCCACCCCCACCCCCACCCCCATTGGTTTGCACTTGCTGTCTGCTGTGCGTTCTTCTGTGTCTGCTTATCTTCTCTTTAGGCAGCACTGGGAACTGATCCTGGGGCCTTCTGGAGTGGAGAGAGGCAGCTCAATCTCTTGTGCCACCTCAGCTCTGTGGTCTGCTGCATCTCTTATTGTCTCTCCTCTGTTGCGTCATCTTGCTGCATCAGCTCTCCCAACGGGCAAGCACTCCATGCAGGCCAGCACTCCTGGGCGGGCCAGCTCTCCTGTGTGGACCAGCACTCCTGTGCAGGCCAGCATTCCACATAGGCCAGCTCTCTGCTCAGGCCAGTATTTTATGGGCAATATATTCTTGCCTCAGCATCTCATCACAAGTGACATCAAAAAGCACAATTGACTGAATAGAGCAACATTCTCTTCTAGTCTCTTTCTCTCTCCCATCTCCTCCCCCCCCCCATTCCCTTTTTTCTGATGTAGAGAAACTACAGCATAGCTTAGGTAACATGGCCTTTAAATCTGAAGGAAATGATCAACAGTGCAAGATTAAAATTCTATAACTAGATTTGTCTCTTTTAAGAATGAAAGTTCTAAGAAACTGAGGCACTATTATGTTACTGTATGACAAAAATAAAGATGAACAATTTTTCTCGATTTTCACAAAAATAATTTCTTAAACTTGATAACTATATGTAAAGTTTCTACATAAATGAGTATTTCTGTTCTCATGAAATGTATGTGGAAGTATTAAGTATTCAAGTAGTATAATGTATATAACCTACCTCTCAAATGCTTAGAAAATGCAGGGGCCGACTGGATAGCCCAGTGCATAGGGCGTCGGCATACCACATGGGAGGCCTGGGTTCGGTTCCCGGGGACCTCTCCTAGCGGGCAGACCGCCTTGGGCAGGGCAAAAAAGCTGCCACGGACAGGCAAAAGCCGCCACGGGCAGGGCAGGTTGCCCGCGAATCGAGCGCAGCCAGCCACCCGCGAACTGAAAAGCCGGCCGTGATGGAAGCAGAAGCCGCCCACAAGCGGGGAAAGCCGCGCCTGCGCAGTGACCCAGTCTCGGCGCGTCGCCGCAGCAGGGGGGAAGGGGAGATATGTAATAAAATAAATAAAAATCTTTAAAAAAAAAAAAAAAAGAAAGAAAATGCATAGGTAAATAGATAAGAAGGGAGGAAGAGAAGAGGAGGAGGAGGAAGAGAAAAAGGAAGGCATAAAGAAAGAGAAAGGGCAAATGTTAAAGTGTTAAAAATTGGCAGATCTGGATGGCTGGTGAG
>PVKH010046308.1:0-10412 GCA_004027955.1 Chaetophractus vellerosus
GAAGACCTGTTTGAGGGCATCAGGGACCATAATAATATCCTGCCAAATCTTTGAAAGTATGGAAGGAGGAGACTGCCCATGTGCAGAGGGGATTCATGAGTAGGGCCATCCATGACATGGAGATTGGTGCCCATGGTGCAAGCCACCTCAGGAACTTTTCTGGACTGGTGTTTGAAGTTCCATTTCCAGAAAACGGAGTAGGAATATGCAGTGTGGCACTGATTTCAGCTACTCATTGGTGAATTCAGCAGGCTAAAGAATAATCCTAGGAGGAACTAAACTTTGTGTCTGTCCAGGTCAGAAGGTGGCTGGTAGCTGCCATTTTGACTCTGCCCCCAGCCTGAGGGGAAACCTGTCTGACTGAAAAACCAGTGAAGTTAGGGACTGGCTTCTTTCCACCAAGATTGGACCAAAGCTCTAGCATAGGTTCCAGCCCAACCTCCAGAAGAGAGTAAGTTGGCAGGACCTGAACCAGTCTCTCCAGGCAACTGCAAGTGCTCTCTGCTGGCACAGACTGAATAGACAGCCTCCTGGGGATACATGCCTTTATCCCAATAGGACAGGAGAGGTACTGGGTATCCTTGGCCTCTCCAGTCAATGACAGGAGTTTTCAGCCCACAGGAACTGGTTTGTTGAATGTCTTTGATCCATCTCCACCTTTGCCCCACCATAGGTTAGGAGGGGGCTGGTGTTCCCTCAGACTCTCAGGGCAACTTCAGGTGCTCTTCCCCTACACAAAAAAGATGATGGGGCACCTATGGCTCCACTCCTCTGGCTAAATGGAGCTGCTTTGGGCCCACACTGCCTGTACTGGTGGGTACTTGTGGATTCACCCCAATAGGAGAGGAGGAGGCTGAGTTTCCACAGACTTTATGAACAATGGCAGACTTTTGGAATACAAGAACTGTACTATTAGATAACTATACATCCACACACACCCTCAATAAGATAGCAGGGGGCTGGTGTCTCCACAGCCTCTCAGGATAATGGCATGTAATTTTGGCCTATTGAGACTGAACTGTTGGGTATTGGTGGTTCCTTTACCACCCCTAAAGGGCAGAAGGGACAGTATTCCCTCAGATTTTCAGGAAACTGCAGATGTATTTGCCCACACAGGTTAGATATTTGGGCAGTCCAGAGAGGCAGTTCTCACCCCAGGCAGGTGGGGGTCTGGTACTATGACAGTTTACCTTGGTAACTGTGGTTATTTTGGACTAACATGGCATAGATTACTGCCCACAACTGTAACTCCATCTCCACCTAAATTAAGGGAGGAAGGGGTATGAAGGTTTATCAATCTCTCTAGGCAACTTCAGAGTCTTGTCCTGCCCAACTTAGATTAATTTACACAGCTCTAGCTCTGTCCCTACTGATGACAGAGGATAAAGTTGGGAGAAGATTCATCAATTCCTGGGGCAATGTGGGCAGCTTCAGCTTTCATAACTTACTGCACCAACTATATCCTTGGCCCTGCTATGCAACCAGGAAGGGAAAAAAGACAAGAAAGCCCTAAACTAAAGGGAGAAACTGCATCCAGAATAAATACATCTAGCAAGCCAGGTGGAAAACACCAACAAAAAATTACAAGCCATACCAAGAGAAAGGAAGATATGGCCAAGAGGAACAAGATAAGCCTGCAGATGACATAAAGGAGTTGATAAATGTTCAAACAAACTCCTTAATAAATTAAATGAGATGGCTAAAGAATAAAGATATTAAGATATTGGATGAGCACAAAGAAGAAATTGAAAGGATATACAGAAAAATATCAGACCTTCTGGGAATGAAAGGAGCAATAAATGAAATTAAAAGTATACTGGAGGAATATAACAGCAGATTTGAGAAGAAGAAGAAAGGATTGGTGAGCTTGAAGACATGAATTCCAAAACTGAACATACAAAAGAACAGAAGAAGAAAGGAATAGAAGAAATTGAACAAGGACTCAAGGAACTAATTGACAGCAAGTGACATGTAAATATATATGCCATGGGTGTCCCAGAAGGAGAAGAGAAAGGAATATTTGAAGAAATAATGGTAGAAAATTTCACAACTCCATTGCAGGACATAGATATTCATATCCAAGAATCACAACACACGCCCATTCAATAAATCTGAATAGCACAACTCAGAGATACATACTAATCATAATATCAAATGCCAAAATTAAAGAAAGAATTCTGGGAGCAGCATGAGAAAAGCAATGCATAACATATAAGGGATACCCATTAAGATTAAGTGCCAATTTCTTATCAGAAACCCTGGAAGCAAGAAGGCAGTGGTATGATATATTTAAGATACTGCAAGAGAAAAACTTCCAGCCAAGAATTTTATATACAGTAAGATTAAAATTTAAAAATGAGCATGAGTTTAGAATATATACAGATGAACAGAAACTGTGACATTTATAACAAAAAGACAAGCTATGCAGGAAATAAAGGCAGTGTTACAGCCTGAAAGAAAAGACAGGAGAGAGAAGCTTGGAAGGGAGTCTAGAAATGATGACTGTATCAGTAACTGTAACTAAAAGCATCAAAAATAAAATGACAGATAAAACACAAAGATCAAAACGGATGAAATAAGAACACCTTTAGAGTAATAACATTGAATGTTAATGGATTAAACTCCCCAATCAAAACACCGGTGGAATGGATAAGAAATTATAAGCCATTTATATGCTGTCTGCAAAAGACTCACCTTAGACCCAAGGATACAAGTAGATTGATAGTAAAAGGTTGGAAAAAGGTATTCCATTGGAGGTGGGGTGTCAAGGTTGGGTGTGCATGGGAGGAAGTCAACCTGAGCATACTTAAAAGTCATACATAATTCTTCAAACACTCATGGGACATGGTCATGGAGTGAAGTATTAATCACTAAATGGAAGAACACTGAACTCCCATCTTGGAGATCTCTTCATACTCTCCAGATAAGTAGCAGCATCTCCCTGAGTAAAGGAGCAGTGACTGGCAAAGGAGGGTAATCCATTGATGGGCCCCTGTTATTGATGACTAGCCTTATGAGTCATTGCTGTTGAAATTGAAATAGCCTAGTGTTAAGGGGTGCCTAAGAGTTGCCTCTGGAGAACCTCCTTGTTGCTCAATGTTGCCTCTCTCTAAGCCAAACTCAGAATATGAATACATTACCTTCCTCCCAGTGTGGGACATGACTCCCTGGGATGAGCCTCCCAGGCAAAGAGGGATTACTAACAAATGACAATGGGCAGTAAAACTGGGAAGAGACTTCAAATAAAAGGGGGAAACAGCAAAGACCAATGAGTTCATAGGGCTAAGAGACTTCAAAATGAGTCGGGAGGACAAACCAGAGGTAACACTTATGCAAATCCCAGTAGGACCTCCTAGACTTCCAATATGGAAATCACCCCAAACAGAGGGCCCCCAGAGGGCTTTGGAGATATCCAGGCCCTATACCAGGGCAGATAATCCCAGAGTTTGGTGCCTTATTAGTGGGCCCTAACTTGGAATTCTTGCTCCTGAGAGTGATAGAAACTGACCAAAATATGTCTACACTGCACATGGTCCAAATGTCTCTTCTATTCAAACCTATATTTGATGCCAGAGTTTTAGGTGTACTTTCATAGACCGGAGACTACAGGCTGACCATAAGCCAACCGGGTACAGAAACTCTGTGGACCTGCAACTCCTACACTACAACTCAATGGACTCAACCAGGACACCTAGTTGGGAGTTGACGATGGAAGGCGGCTATGCAGGGGAATCCAGAAAGCCTGCAGCTGCAGGCATGATAATCACTTCCATTGTGGTTGGGGACATCCACACAAGAAGTAATTTAAAAAAAGAAAAAAACCTGGGATAGCTATACTTATATCAGATGTTACAGGCTTTAAAAGCAAAACTGTTATTAGAGACAGGGAATGACATTGCACATTAACAAAAGGAATGATTCACCAGGAAATAATAAAACCATAAATGCATATGCACCTAACCAGGATGCCCCAAGATATATGAGGCAAACACTGGCAATGCTGAAAGGAGAAATAGATCTCTCTACAATAAAGGTTGAATACTTCAATACAACACTCTCAGCATTGAATAGAACATTTGGGCAGTGGATCAATGAAGAAACAGAGAGCTTGAATAATATGATAACTGGACTAAACCTAATAGACATACGCAGAACATTGCACACCCAAACAGCAGAATATACCTCCTTTTCAAGTGCTCATGGCTCATTCTCCAGGATAGAACATATATTGGGTCACAAAGTAGATCTCAATATATTCAACAAAATTGAAATTATAAAAAGCACTTTCTTTGATTATAATGGAATAAAGTTGGGAATCAATAAGCAGAAGAAAATAGGAAAATTCATATATATATGGAGATTAAACAATACACTGTTACATAATCAGTGGGTCCAAGAAGAAATTACAAGAAATATCAATAAATATCTTGAGACAAATGACAAAGAGAATACTACATATCAGAACATATGGGATGCAGTGAAGGCAGTGTTAAGAGGAAAATTTATATCCCTCAATGCTTACATTAAAAAAGAAGAAAGAGCTAAAATCAATGACTTATCTACACAGCTGGAGGAACTAGAAAAAGAACAGCAAACTAATCCCAAAACACATAGAAGGAATGAAATAACAAATATCAGAGCAGAAATAAATGAAATTGAAAAACAAAACAGTAGAGAGAATTAACAAAACTAAAGTTGGTTCTTGGGGAAGATTAACAAACTCAACAAACCCTTACCTAGGTTGACAAAGAAAAAAGAGAGAAGATGCAAATAAATGAAATAAAAAAATGAAAATGGGAACATTATGACTAACCCCACAGAAATAAGAAAGATTATAAAGTGATACTGTGAACATTATGTCAAAATACTAGGCAATGTAGATGAAATGGAAAAGTTCCTGGGAACATACAAACAAACTACACTGACTCTAGAAGATAATAGAAGACCACAACAAAACAATTACAACTAAAGAGATTGAAACAGTCATCAAACGCCTCCCCAAAATGAAAAGCCGAGGACCAGACTAGACCTTGAGTTCTACCAAGCATTCAAAGAAGATTTAATACCAATCTTACCCAAGCTCTTCCAAAAAATTGAAAAAAAATGAATGCTACCAAACTCATTCTATGAAGCCAATATTGCCCGAATACCAAAGCCAGATAAACATATTATGAAAAAAGGAAATTACTGCCCATTTTTCTAATGAATAGAGATGCCAAAATCTGCAATAAAATACTTGCTACTCTAATCCAACAACACATTAAAATGATTATTCATCATGACCAAGTGGGTTTTATACCAGACATGCAAGCCTCTGTCAACACACACAAAAAAATCAATCAGCATAATACACCACATTAGTAATTCAAAGAAGAAAATTCACATCAACTTATCTATTGATGCAGACAAGGCATTTGACAAATACAGCATCCTTTCTTGATAAAAATTCTATAAAAATAAGAATTGAAGAAAACATTCACAACATGATAAAAGCCATATATGAAAAACCCACAGCTAACATTCTACTCAATGGTGAAAGAGTGAAAGCTTTCCCATTGAGATCATGGATCAGACAAGTATGTCCATTGTCATGACTGTTGTTCAATATGGTGCTAGAAGTTCTAGCTACAACAATCAGGCCAAGAAAAAAAGGCACCCATATCAGAAATGAAGAATTAAAACTTTCACTATTCACAGATGATATAATTGTATATCTAGAAAGTCCTGAATAATCTGCACTAAAGCTGCTGGAGCTAATAATTGATTTCAGTAGAGGGTCAGGATACAAGACCAATACACAAAAATCAGTGGTGTTTCTATACACTAATAATGCACATTCTGCAGAGGAACTCAGGAAAACAATCCATTTACAATAGCAACTAAAAGAATCAAATATTTAGGAATAAACTTAACCAAAGATGCAAAGCACTTTTTTTCAGAAAACTATAATGCACTGTTAAAAGAAATAAAGGAAAGATCTAAATAATTGGAAGAACATTCCATGCTCGTGGATTGGAAGACTAAATATCATTAAGATGTCAATTCTACCCAAATTAATATACATATTTAATACAATCACAATAAAAATTCCACCAGAATTTTTAAACAAATGGAAAACACAATTATCAAATTTATCTGGAAGGGTAAGAGGTCTTGAATAGCCTGGAACATCTTTAAAAGGAAAAGTGATTTTGGAGGTCTCTCACTTCCAGACTTTAAATCATATTACCTAGATGCACTGGTAAAAACAGCATGGTACTGGCTTAAAGATAGATACACAGATCAATGGAACCAAATTGTTAGTTTCAGAAACAGAGCCTCACATCTATGGACAAGTGATTTTTGACAAGCCTGTCAAACCCACACAGCTGGGAAAGAACAGTTTATTCAACAAATGGTTATGAGAGAATTGGATATCCAGAGCCAAAAGAAAGAAAGTAGACCCCTATCTCATGCCTTATACAAAATTTAACTTAAAATGGATCAAAGACCTAAATATAAAAGCAAGTACAATAAAGCTCCTAGAAGAAAATGTAAGAATCATCTTCAAGACCTGGTGGTACGTGGTAGATTCTTAAACCTTACAGCAAAAGCACAGACAATGAAAGAAAACATGGATAAATGGGACTCCTCAAATTTAAACACTTCTGTGATTTACAGGACTTCATTAAGAAGGTGAAAAGGCAAGCCAGTCAATACGAGAAAATATTTGGAAACCACATATCTGATAAGGGTTTGATTTCATTCTATAGAAAGAGATCATACAACTCAACAATAAAAGAGCAAGTAATCTAATTGAAAAATGGGCAAAAGATTTAAATAGACATTTCTCCAAAGAGGAAATACAAATGACCATGAAACACATGAAAAATTGTTCCATATCACTAGCAATTAGGGAAATTCAAATTAAAACAACAATGAGGTATCATCTAACACCACATAGAATGGCCATTATTATAAAAATAGACAACAAGTGCTAGAGAGGACGTGGAGAAATAGGACCACTCCTTGACTGTTAATAGGAGTGTAAAATTGTGCAGCATCTGTGAAAGACAGTTTGGCAATTCCTTAGAAGCTAAGTACAGAACTGTATGTGATCCAGCAATTTCTCTACTAGGAATATATCCAGAAGAATTTAAAACTATGACATGAACAGACATCTGCACACCAATGTTCATGGCAGTGTTATTCACAATTGCTAAAAGATGTAAGCAACTTAAGTGTCTATCAACCAATGAATGGATAAACAAAATGTGGTATATACATACAATGGAATACTATGCTGCAGGAAGAATAAATGAAATTGTGACACATGTGATAACATGGATGAATTTTGAAGACATACCAAGTGAAGTAAGCCAGACACAAAGGAAAAATATTTCATGGTCTTATTAATATGAAGTAAACACAAAGAATAAACACATGGAGTATAGGTTAGGAGATAAGAGAAGGGTTCAAAGAACTACTTATGCTTAATGTATGTAGAAACTTTAATTAACTTGACTGTAAAGGTATGGAAATGGATAGAGTTGATGATAACACATTATGGAAAGTAGCAACTGGTTTATATATGGGATTGTGGTTGAAAAGGGTAGTCTCAGGAAGTAAATATCTATTGAAAGAAAGGTAAAGAATAATATAGGGAATGAATACCTCAGTGAACCCAGGGGTGGATGAGAATTGTGGTTGAGGGTACAAATGAAAGAGTGTCATTCTGTGAGCTAGTGTAGATGTACATCACTACTGTAGAGTGGTGGGAATGTGGAGAAGCATTGGGAAACTAAAAATGGTGTGATGTATAGACTGTGGCTAACAGTAATACTACAATATTCTTGCATCAATGCCAGATATGTACTGGGTTGGTAATGGAGGTGTATTGATAAAGTGCCAAATGTATGCTACACACCATGGATGATGATAAAAGTGTGATGATATTCTCTCAAAATATGTAACAAATGTTTCAGCATGGTGTGGTGTGTTGGTGAACGGGTGTTATATTGGAATTCTACACATGCGCATGATTGTTTTGCAAGTTCACAAACACTAATAAAATATATTTTTAAAAAGTAGGGTTAGTTGGGGGAAAATACACCAAAAGTAAGATAGGGACTATAGTTAGTAATATTTTGATGATGCTCTTTCATAGTTTGTAACAAATGCTTCACAATAATGCAAAGTGTTTGTGGAGAGGTGATATATGAGACTTATGTATGATGCTATGTTTTTATTTTGTAAGCTCACAATCTTAACCATACATTTATTGCTTATGCATGTTTATATATGAATGATATACTTCAAAAAATATATTTTAAAACACACTGTAAATATTTTACTCTAATGGTTGGCATCTGTAATGGTTTGACAGTTTTATCTAATTATGAATTCCAAAAATATAAATTGAATTATCCTTGTAAACTGATCCGTTCATCTGGGCATGATTGGTTTATGATTAGGGCATTAACTGGGCCATGTTAGTAGGGCATTGAGCCCTGTCCCTTGGTGGGTGTGGTATCAAGTGTAAAAAGCAAGGCAGCAGATTTGAGAAGCAGAATTTTGAGAAGCAGTTCTGATGTTGGAGAGGAGCACTCCAGGAGAAGACAAGTGAACTGTTCACCTGGTAGTCTACAGCTGGCCTTGGGGAGAGATGCAAAGCATAGAGAGCATCATGGTCTACAGCCAAAATTGTGGAGGAAAGAGAAGCTATGCCCAGAGAGAAACACAGCCCCAGCAGGAGAGGAACACAAAGGCCTGAGCCCTTGCAGACATTGGCAGCTCTCTTGCTCCAACACATGGACTTGGTGAGAGAAGAAACCTATGCTTTGTGGCCTGGTAACTGTAAGCTTCTACCCCAAATAAATACCCTATATAAAGACTGACCAATTTTTGGTATATTTTGCAAAGACACCTTTTTGGCTGACTAATACAGTATTGGTATCAGGAGTGGGGTGAGTGCTTTTTGCAATTACCAAAATGTTGCAAATTTTTATAAATGGGTAAGGGGTGTTTTTTGGAGGAATTGTGAAATGCTTGATGGAAAAGGCCTAGATCACTTTAAAGAGACTCTTTATAGTAATATGGACACTAAAGAGACTTTCTATGATCCTTAGAAAAAAGTTAAGAAACTATTATTGGAAACTGGAGGAAAGGCGATCTGTGTTTTGAAGTTGAAGAGAACTTAGCAAGATGAACTCCTGGTGTTAAATGGAAGACAGATTTTGAAAATGGCAAACCTGAGCATTTAGCTGAAGTACTTTCCAAAGTAAACCCGGAGAATGTGGCTTGCCTTCTCCTTGTAGCTTATAGCAAAATGCTAGATGAAAGAAATACAATAAGGACTGAACTTTTGGGCACAAAGAAAACAGAAACTGATTCCAGAACATCCAAGTTTCTGGAAATCAAGTTTCCAATCAAAGTGCCCCACTTGAAGATTTAGCTAAATGTGGAAATTGTAAATCAGAATTGAAGATGCAGTTATCTAGGAAAGACTTGTGGAAAGTCTTACTGTCTGATGGCTTGGACCCATGCTTCCTGCATGCTAGACCAACAAAGTTTTTGAGAGACATGTATGAACAAAACCAATGTTCACTTGGACTAAAAAGGACATGGAGAGGAGGAATTGAAGGAGAAACAGCTTTAAGGAGAAAACCATGGAAGCTGAGAGCTGGAATTAAGACATCACCTTCAGCCAAGGGAGGAGCCCCACCCATGTGTCCACAGAGGGAGAGTTTGCCCCAACAGTTGAAGAGGGTGGATATTCCCACCCAATGTTCAGGAACAGTCTTGCTGCTGCAGGGTACAGGGAAGGTGGAGCACATTCCTCAAAGATTAGGGCAGTTAAGGTTAGCACCCCATAAGTCTGAGAGGGGTGCTCCTGTCCTCCATGGATTAGGGAAGGTCAGGTGGTCAACTTGTTGCTCTGAGATAGTTGAGCCTGTATGCCTAAGGTTAGGGGAAATGTTGTCTTCACCTCACTGTACTAGGGGTGCTAAGACTGTAACCTAAGATTAGCTAAGGTGTGGAAATCACCCCAACACTCTTGGCAGATCATGTCTGGAGCTTTGCCGCGGTCCAGCCGAGGCAGAGGGAAGCAGGGCTGAAGGTGGTCTAAGGAGTCGGCGAAGAAACACACCACACACAGGTCAGGTGAATATGTAGGGGGCATTTTTTATTAAGAGATCTGAGGGTCTTTTATATACCCTAGGTTTTGCAAGCCTAAAGGTGTTTTTTGAATTCTATGCAGACCACTTGCGTAAATAGGCAAAAGGCCAAGCACACTATGGTGTGTGGTAAGAAAGGAAACTTATCAGATTAACAAATAATTATTAAGTTCAGAACATGGTACAGAACAGTCTTTTTAAAACATAAACCTAAATTATACCTGGCTTAACTATTATACTTGGCTTAACTTAAAA
>PVKH010046309.1:0-10410 GCA_004027955.1 Chaetophractus vellerosus
CTTGGGACATTGACAAATGAGGAGCGGAAGATGGGGGTGGGGTGGGAGTGGGGAGCACATAGAAGGAACTGGGTAACTTGGAGCCCCAGAAAGTGATACTCAGGGAACCAGAAGTAAATCTCTGTTTTTTATTTTATGTCTGTTGGAGCCAGAAGCTAGAACCACAGGTTGGAAATTTCAAGAAGGTAAATTTCTGCCTCCAATCAGAAAACTCCAAGGACCACAGCTGCTATGGAAGGCTGAACAGTCATGCTTCAGCTGCCTCTTATTTCAGACTTTGTAGTTTGCCCTTCTTTCAACATTTGAAGGTTTCGGATAAGTAAGAAATGGCTGCACAAGGGGGGGCCAAGCTGGATGCTGAGGATGCAGCCTGCTCTGGGGGCTCCCAGGCCAGGAAGAGACAATGGAGTAGGTAAGGTTGGGCTCCTAGGAACACAGAAGTGTCCTCTGGCTTTTAGCCTGGGGCCTCAGAGAAGGCTCTGAGAGGATTCCTCAACTGAGGCTTAAAATTGTAGACTTTTTCCAGGAAAAAGCAAAGAAGGGCTTCCCAGGCAGAGGGAATGGCTTGAGCAATGAAACAGAGGCAAGAAACAATGTAGGTTGGACAGACGAATTGCAAGCAGTTTGAGGACAGTGTAACCTGTGGTGAGAGTCTTGAACTTTGCCACATATTAAAGGGACCACAGGAGAAAAAGTCCTATGGCAGGAGTGGGATAGGGTTTAGGCAAACTTGATACCATAAGCATGGCTATTTTTAATAGGCCCTCCCCATCTGAGGCTACAAAGGCTAAACACATTTTTTAGTGAGAAGGAAATTTATTGCAAGTGCACAAGCAAGGAACTGGGAGAATCTTCCCCAAACCAGTTCAAAGTGAAAACGGGAGCTAGGGTTTTTATAGGCAGAGCAAAGGGGTAGGGGAGAAGAAAAACAAGTGATGCCAAGGGTCTTGTAATTTCTCAAGTCCTGTGTTGTCTCAAGCACATCAAACTTGTCCTGGATTTCAGTGGCTAATAAACCAGTTTAGATACACTTGTGCAGGTGCTGGACCTTCATGGCTCCTTTCTATTGCTATCAAACTAAGCTCAGAATTCCAGTCCACTTTCGAAGTTAAGGAGATGAAGGGGGGCGGGTACCATGGCCTCCTGACGGGGCAGGGCATCAGGAGCGCCTATTTCTCCACTTCAGACGGTCTCTGGGGCTCGTACTGCACCAAAGGAGACTTTGCTGTGGGTCGTGGGAAGAGACTCCCAGGACCGGGCTTGGAGGAGGAGGTAGTGACGTGACCATATCAGGAACCGGAAAAACAAGGTGCTCGGGGTTAGCAAAACAGGCGCCCACAGGTTTACGCATGCGCTTTGTAGGAGGCCTGCTACCCTCGCGCGCGCGCGCGCGCGCAGATCCGGGAGGTTGCCTGTCGCGCATGCGCCCTTGGTTGGCGGGAGTTTCGGAAGCGGCGGTGGTGACGCAAGTGGCGGGCGGTGCAGCGAATCCGGACCTGTGAGGAGCGGCCACGGGCGCGGCACACAGGAGGCCCAAAGGTGGCCCGGGGATGCGGAGAGAATAACCTGCGGCTTTGTGTGGCAGAGACGGAGGCTCCGGGCTGGACGGACGTCTCTGAGGTCAGGAAATCCGAGACCTCTCCCCGGACGCGGTCCCGGTTATTTCCTGCCTAGTGCTGACCCGCTGCGTCCCCCGCCCGCGCTGCCGGGGGACCGCGGGGACGGAGGGCCCCGGGGGTTGCTGCGGGCTCCTCCCGGATGAGAGGAATCTTGAGGGCGGGCCGTGCCTTTCTTTCAGGACTAGACCCGGCGGTCTCGAATCCAGAACAGTGGTTGGGGACACTGGGAGAGCTGGGGGTTCACAGCCCTGAGTTCGAATGCCGCCTCTGTTCCAGACTAGCTGCGAAACAAGCTTGGACCAGGCTTTTTGCTCCCCTGAACCTCAGCTCCCCTATATGCAAAGTGGAATTAATGTATAACACTTATTTCATAGACTTGTGGAAAGGGTGAAATGGAATAATGATGCAAATAAGGCACTTACATAGCACGCGTCCTGGCACATAAGAAGCATTTGACAAATGACAGCTGTTGCTGTTACTATCCAAGCTTCAATATATGTGATACATTCATAAGGACTGTGGGAATTTTGACCCACCTCTTTTTGTTCTGTTATCTTTTCCAGTTATCCCTCCACATATATTCACTCCTATTTACATTTAGATTTCTACTGGGAGGCAGAAGTAAGCATGGAAGATAGAAAGAAGCCTGTATTAGTCAGCCAAAGGGGTACCTTTGCAATTATACGAGTAATTGTTTGGTCTTTATAAAGGGTATCTATTTGGGGTAGACGCTTACAGTTACCAGGCCACAAAGCATAAGTTTCTTCCCTCACCAAAGTCCATTGGCACGTGTTGGAGCAAGACAGCTGCTGACGTTTGCCAGGGTTCAGGCTTGCCCAGTTGAACAGATCAGTTTACAAGCATGATTCAATATCGATTTTTGGAATTCATAATTACATCAAACTGCAACAAGGCCTCAGGCATGTCCCTTCCTTCTTGGAGACAATTATCTGTGACAGGCACTGGAACTACAAATGCTGTCAGGCTGGGAAGACAGCTATGTAAACAGACTTTACAACCACTACTAGGGAGACCAAGGGGGTGGAGCAACCAACTCTGCCAGAGAAGTGGGGTGAAATCTTCACATTTGAGGTAGAAGAACCGATAGGTGCAAAGATTCAAACGTAATATAGGGAATGTTGTATCAGTGTGGCTGGAATTTAGGGTGCATGTAGGGGCAGAGGTGGGAGTGGCAGGAAACAGCAGGAATGGGTAGGTTGAGACAAGCTTATGAAAGGTATTGAGTGAACTTTGGAAAAATTGCTGGTGCTGAATAAAGAATGGATTGGAGAGGAGCAACAACTGGATGTAGGAAAACTAGGACAGGACTTTGGATCTGGAGAGTTAAAAATAAGGAGAAATAAAGGTCTCTCTTGTTTGGAAGACCAGGTAGATCATAAAGCCATCACTTGAATTGGGGAATTGGGAAACAAGGTAGGCTATGTGTTTAGGGAGATACAAGTATGTCTACCAATGAGTTCTGTAGAAATTCAGAACAAGAAGACATGAGCCCTGCTGATTTTCTTGTGTGAGAGGTGTTGGTTGGACCTTGTCAGGTAGGTAGAATTTCGTGGGGCAGAGATGGTTGGTGGGGAGGGCAGTTCAGAGAGGCTGGAAAGCTCGTGGGCCAATCTGAGGTGTTAAAGCCCCGGTGAGACAAGGGCTGAAATGTGGAGAACAGATCACCTCAACTTTTATATTTTCAGGGCTCTGGCCAGGATGACTTCAGTGTCTAGATCAGAGACTGCAAAAGGTAAGTATTGTCGTGTAAGTCAGTACCTTTTGCCTTGGGTCCAGGCTTCTGAGCTATACCCAAATGACTTCCTGGCTCCTGGTAGATTTGGAATTCATGTATTTATAGAGATGCTTCCTCAGTGTTTCCATAAGCTGGGGCATACATTTTCTTTTTCCATGTTTTTGTACAGATAACTTAGTTGTGGTGGGTTTGATTTTGTATTTTAACTTTTTTATGACAAGTGCTAGAAGAGGAACCAGTGATGTCTAAGACTTATGATCCTCAATTGGAATCAAGTACCAACCAGGTGGAAGTGTGTACTAACTCATCTGCCTCCCTGGACGTGACTCAAGGCATTTCAAAGGAAAGAATTCACCTTGGCTCTAGCCCTAAAAAAGGAGGAAGCTGTTATCTCAGTCACCAAGAAGGGCTTCAGTCCAGGTCCCTTCATTTGTCCTCACAAGAACAATCTGCACATCCTCAGGACAGGAGGCAATCCTGGCGACGAGCAAGTATGAAAGAAACGAACCGGCGGAAATCACTGCCTCCCTTTCACCAGGGCATCACAGGTGGGGTGCTTATCTACATAAGACAGTGAAGTTCCAGCTCAGATAAGAGGCAGTGAGGTATGGTGGAAAGAGCATAGTAGAATAGACTTGACTTTTCTACTTACTAGTTATGTGACTTTGAGCAAATCACTTCACCTCTTTGAGCTTCAGTTTCTTCATCTATAATGGAGGAAATACTACCCACCTTGTGGGAATATTCTAAGATTATAAGTACTGATGTAAAATACCTAGTAAGTATTCAGTATTATTCATATTAGATCACATTTTTATGCCCATTGTAATCTATACCATGAATACAATTATATAACACCTCTGCTAGGATCAGAGGCACTAAAGATTCCTTCTGTGAATCTTTTTGCCTAATATTCTAAAGTGGAAGAGAAGGTGAATGAATTGATTTCTGATTTTATGCTTTATAACTGAAAGTATATCAGAGGGAAGGTATACATAAAATATGTAGAGTGAAAGCCTAGTTTTTAAGGCAGTTATATTTGAATGAGATTTATATGATTTATGTGAATTTACTATAATTAAACTATCTCTGTAAGCATCATTGAGTATAGGATATAATGTGGAAATCTAGCACATTTCAGGAAGAACTTAAACCTGTGTGACCTTGAGCAGGTTACTTAACCTTCTTTGCCTTAAGGTCCTCGTTGCCACCAAAGAGGTTGACACTGGGTATGATAATTGTACCTATCTTTCAGGGTTGTGTGAGGATTAAATGAGTTGATCTATAATACAATACTTGGCACATAGTAAGCCCTCAATTGTTGTTAGCTATTGTGATTATTTTAAAGTATTGCCTCATTTTCAGGTGGCCAGATGTCTAAAAGTAAATCTGTGGGAAATGGCCACTTATATGAGAAAATTCCTGCCACAGTACCCATATACTTTATTCCATGGGTGTGTTAAGAAAACAGCAGTTCTCCTAAGATAACCCCTACCTTCATCCCTATTCCAGACCATGTGGACTTAAAATTCTGTATAATAGAAAGTCACTGGTGTAATAACATTGGTTATCTCCTGGTTATTCCTGGCCACCTGCCAGGTTTTTTGGTTATAAGAAGAAGGTATCTTGTTTTTCTTGACTAACAGCAATGAGAATTAAGAGAGGAAATGAGAACTGTGAACAGCTTAGGCTGGAGGGCAAAAAGATGTGTATCTCATAATTCTTAGAGCAAATTTTGCTGTATAATTCATGTTTCTAAATGGAGATAATGGAAAAACAGTATCTACCTCTTAAAGTAATTTGAGGATTCAATGACATAATTATGTAAAATGATATAGAGGCCATCAAATTCAGGCTAATAACTGTGATTCTGGGCAGGTTACCTGTTACCTAGGCTTTGTTCCTCAGTTTCATCATCTGTAAAATGAATTAATAGGAATACGTTCCTCAAGGTTTAATGAGATGTATGTAAAGCACTTAATAAAATCCCTTTTATATAGCAAATGTTCAACAAATGCTAGCTATTAATGTTATTATTAGACCATTATAGAGGCGACAGCATGATATTAAGGGGGAAAGCACAGGTTTCGGTGACAGACCTGGGTTTGAATTATGGCTCTACTAATCTCTAACCTCAGACAAATCATCTCCCCTCTGAGTTTCAGTTTCCTCATTGTAAAATGGAGCTAATAATACTTAGCCTTTAGGGTTTATAAGAGGACTCTTACGGACATATTTAAAGCACAAAACAGTGCCTGACTTATAAAAATGCTCAAGTGTTCCCATCTCTTTTCTTCCAGTGATGAATGTGAATCATTTAAAAAAAGTTAAATTGTTTTTTATCTACTTTGTTTAATGAGACTGGATTTTAATGTAATACATAGAAAGATTATTATGACATTTTTCATAGTTTGGATACACAAATGGATAGACTTCATCCCTTAGTGATCTGGGAGAAATTAGATATGACTATATGAATTATCCCTTTAACCAGAGTCTGCTGCTTGGGTATTTTTGCCTTAAGTTGGACTGCATCAAGAGGGAGGAAATATTCCACTTTTCTTACTTTACTAACTATATAAGTATCCAGCTTCTTAATGTTATATTTTATGTTAGAGCTCAGCAGATCCATTGGTGTCAATTTAGCAGAAAGCAAACGGCTTGGTTCTCTCCTCCTTTCCAGTTTTCAGGTGAGACTCTTGGGACTGGGAAATGCTTTCTTTCCTTTCCTCTCCCTCTCCTCTCCCTTTTCTCTCTCCTCCCTCTCTCCTCCCCTCCCCTCCCCTCCCCTCCCTTCCTCCTGCTACTGTGACAACCTCAAAGAAAAATCAATACTCTCTATGTGATGCACTGATTAAGAGATGTTTCTCTCTGGTTGGGTTTATTTAAAAACCAGATTTAATTCCAGTAGCTGATTTCTCCCAGCACTTGGCTCTCTACTAATATTGGTGCTTCTGTTACTAACAGAACTGCTAATGGTCAATTTCCCCAATCTCATATCTTTTGCCCATTGGAAGCAAATTATGGGAATTTATAGTGGGTGGAGGTCAAAACTTAAGTTAATATCGATATTTCTGGTCTAACTGTAAACTAAGTCAATATTTGACCATGTTAAATAGCTTTTAAAAAGTTGTGTTAAGTATTGTGTGGTTAATTGGTGTTTATATCAATTTAGATAAGGAAGTCATTTGTATGAATTAAATGACCATGTTTCTCCTGATCCTAAATCAAAATGTATAGTCTGACCAACAAAGGGTTTCTTACTGATCTGTGCATTTGACTATATGAAAAATATTAGGTATAAAAATTAAATTATGTTTAGTTTCACTTTTATTAAACATCATAAAATTCCATGAATTCAGGACTGGCCTGGAAAATCTTGGTTGCTATACTGAAAATGCTTTTATTTTATTTAGTTCTCTATTCAGAAACTTGAACCTTTCTTAAAGGACACTAAGGATTTCAGTCTTGAAAGTTTTAGAGCCAAAGGTAAGTTGCTAAAAATAGATAAGTGTACTTTGATCCTGGGCTAGACCCTTTCAAGGTCCGCCAAAGCCTCCCACAAGATCCCTGTTTATAGGAGCTGCTTCCTCAGAAAACCAGCTTCCCTTTTCTTTTTTTTCTTTTTCTTTTTTTGTAATTGCATTTAAGAAAATGAGAATATATGCTTAAGGTATAACTTGAAAAGGAACAAAAGTGAAAAGTAAGCCTCCCTACCCATCTGGCCCCAGCCTCTGCTCCTCCCCAGAGTCAACCACAGCTACCAGTCTTTTGTGTATCCTTGCAGAGATATTTATTGCATTTCCAAACATTTATACATATTTTTAATCAAATGAATAACGTTCTATTCTATACCTTGTCTTTTTTTTTTTAACCTAACAATTTATATAAAGGGGCCTTGATGTTAGTAGCCATTTAGTATTCCATTATATAAATGTACCATATTTGATTTAACCAGTTCTTTACTGATAGGCTTTAGGGTTGTCTCTAGTCTTTTGCTATTATACTTAATAGTGTAATAAGTATCTTTTTACACAAGCCTTTTGATGCATATTACAAGTAAAAATAAAATAAATTCCTAAAATTGGATGACTAGGTCAAATGAAATGATAAGAATGAACAGATTAACTTCCATAGAGGTTGTATCAATTTTTCTCTCACCAGCAATATATGCTAGTACCTGTTTTCTCACATTCTCACCATCATAGTTTTATCAAACTTTTAGATTTTTTTTACCATTTGGTAGGTGATAAAAGGTACTTTCTAATGTTAATTTGTGTTCCTTTTTCTTTCAAAGAGGATAAACATTTTTTCAGCCATTTGTACTTTTGGAGCGATTTGTACTTTATTTTCTGTATATTGCCTATTTGTATCCTTTGTTCATGTTTTTAAAATGGAGATGTTGGTCTCTTTCCACTTGGTTTGTGGGAACTCTTTATATATTAAGGAAATTAGTTATTTGTCTCTGATATAAGGTGCAAATATTCTTTTCCTGGAATCAATTTTCAACTTTTTAGGAAGTAGCTATTCTCCTAACAGTGTAGCTATATATTAACCTAGGGTCAGAAATACTGTTACCCACATAAATGACACAGAAACTGCATAAGTTCAGACTTACCTGCCAGTTTATCTTAGAATTACACCATCATCTTAATTAGAGTAGATATGCCAGGGTTAGCTTGATGGCTAATTATCATATCCTTTCTAAGTTGGGACCTGTTTTCACTTTAAACCCATACCTCTTAAATATCCTCCAACATTTCTCATTACACTCTTGCCTAATGTGTGACTTAAGTAATATGTTCTCCCTTCTAGTGTCAGTGGTTCATATCTCTTGAAAGGATGAAATGTCAGATGCAGATATACTTTTTTAACTATTTCCTCACCAGTCAAGTATAAAAACACTGTCATAAATGCCATAAAAAGGAATTGTTTACCATTTTATCCATACCTACCCAAAAGGGGAAAAAAAGATTAAATATTTCTGTATATTTATACTACTTTTTTGGGTGGGTGAGAGGTCAGGATGTAATAGGGGACTCTAGAGCTGAGGCCACCTTGTGTATCTTATATCCTTGTCAGCAGCTTGCTGTGAAAATTTATATTCTATTTTATAACATGTAATTTTATTCTTTCTAGTCTCTTCTCTTTCTGAAGATTTGAAACATTTTACAGATAGACTGGAAAGTGATGGAACGCTACAAAAATGTTTTGAAGGTCCAAAAGAGTAAGAGAAATTCCCCTTCTATATTAAATTATAATTTAATTAAGACTTTTCATTAAAATTAGACAGCTGTTCATTCCGTCAACAAATATTCAGCATCTTCTATGTACCAGACTCTTCTAAATACTGGAGATACAGTAATAAATAAGTCAAACAGGTTCCTCCTCTTATAAAGCTTACATTGTACTAGGAGAGACAGTCAAATAAATACATAGAAAAGAATTTCAAATGGTGTTAATCTAAAAAGTCAATAAATATGGTGGTGACTATGAGGAGGTGGGCAACTTTAACTAGAGTGTTCAGGGAAGATGGCTAATGATTTGACCTTTGGGCTGTGACCTAAAGGCCTGAATAGTACATAGGAATCAACTGTGAAAAGACAAGATCACCATTCTTCAGATCGTTATTAGCCATGCAAATTGGAGATAAACACTTGTTCTTTGGTGTTAGCAAGCAAGAATATTAGCATAATTTTCTAAATACCACCCTCAACTTAGTAGTTTTCTACAAGGGTGATGCTAACACCTCCAAGCCCCTCCCCACCCTGCAACAAATTATGTCACTTGGGGCTTAATGTCACTTTTAGGTTTCGACTTCACAGAGATCTACATTTCCACAGGTCTCCTTAGTATTCACATTGCTAGTCAGGAAATGAAAAATATTTTCGCTCAACATAGCATCTCTCTTAATGCACTATGTTTGGCCACAGGATGTGTCTCAATCAGAGGTGGTAGAGGCTGTGTGTCAAAGACCTCAATAGAAAAGCATGGAAGGTGGTATAACTAATTTTTCTAGGCAGAGTACTAAGTACATCTGTAATATTTTGACATCTTCAGTGCCTACTTCTTTTCCATTAGAATTAATTACCCAACTAAGCTGAACCATCAGTGTGAGTAAGACATAATCTTCCTTCACCAATACTTTTAAACTAAGTGGGAAGACAAGATGATCATATGCACAAGTATTGCTGAGCCTTAAAAGATGTGATGGTTTTGATTAGTGTGAAGAAAGGAAACTGAGAAATGATATGAAGAGAAGTGTGGTGACTGAAAATGCCAGGTATTTGAGGGTCAAGCTGAGTGGGATGATATGGGACAGAATTGATAAAGGGTAAGAGTAGTTGCCAAAGATAGTAGATGAGGCAGCCAGTACACAGAGAGCCTTAAGTGCCAGGTTGAAGAGTTTACGTTATGCAGTACAGGTGACAATATTTTGTTTGTTTTGTTTTTTCTTTTAATTTTTATTCTAGTAACACATGACCTAAAATTTCCCATTTACCACATTCACATACATAATTGAGTGTTTTTAATTATACTCACAATGTTGTGTTACCATTATAAAACTGTACAATCAACTCAAATAAAAACTATGCAATTTAAGCATTAACTCCCCATTCCCTACCCCCTCTTCCAGCCCCTGGGGTAACCTATATTCTAGATTCTTACTCTGTGAATTTGCTTATTCTAATTGTTTCACTTCAGTGAGATCATATAATATTTGTCCTTTTGTTTGTGGCTTATATCATGCCAGATGATGTCCTCAAGGTTCATCATATGAATCAGAAAGTCATTCCTTTTTTTTTTTTAAAGGAGGTATTGGGCATTGAACCCAGGACCTTGTACATGGGAAGAGGTGCTCAACCAATGAGCTATATCAGCTTATAATGAGAGTTGTTGTTTTTTTTTCCGTTTTTTTTTTTGTTTTTGTTTTTTTTTAAGAGGTACTGGGAATCAAACCTGGGACCTCCTACATGGGAAGCAGGCACTCAACTACTTGAGCTATATCTGCTCCCCACTAAGTTTGCCTGGTTT
>PVKH010046310.1:0-10410 GCA_004027955.1 Chaetophractus vellerosus
CCTGAGCAGGGGACAACCTCCTCTCGAAAAGGCAGGTTCAGCCAGCCCCCTCCAGGCCTCTCACCTCCCACCTGTTCTCCCGGCCTCAGAACTTCCTGAATGCAGGCAGCTTCCCTGAGATCCAGGGCTTCCTGCAGCTGCGGGGATCGGGACGCAAGCTTTGGAAACGCTTCTTCTGCTTCCTACGCCGGTCTGGCCTCTATTACTCCGCCAAGGGCACCTCCAAGGTGAGGTCACAGTGTCAGCCCCAGCCAGGGCACCCTACCTCGGTCCTTCTAGAGGTCACCCACTCCCTCTTGGAACCCCTAGACCTCTCCACCTGGGCCCTGAGACCCTCAACTGCTCTTCCCTCTTCCCAGGCTGGCTCCTGCCAAATTCCTGCTCCCACCCTCCCGCCCAGCTTACCTCCCTCAGGAGGTAGCAGTAGGAAAGGCAGGTGTGCTGTGTGACCTCAGGCACTTCCCTTCCCTTCCCTGGGCCTGAAGCTCCCCACCCGGCTTAAGGGGGCGATCGCGGGGACACAGGGTCTGCCTGCACCAAGCCCTGCTCTCTTGTGCTGCCCAGGATCCGAGGCACCTGCAGTACGTGGCAGACGTGAACGAGTCTAACGTGTACGTGGTGACCCAGGGCCGCAAGCTCTACGGGATGCCCACAGACTTTGGCTTCTGTGTCAAGGTGAAGACCCTGACCTGGGAGGGAGTGGTTGCTGCTGGGGTCCCAGGATCCTACTTGGGGCTTCTGAGCTCCATTCTGGGACATCCAAACTCTTCTCCCTGCACCTACCTTGTTCCTGCTGGAAACCCTTAAGTTCCGCTTTGCCCCATGGAGTCGGGGGACAGATTCTGGGATCAGCCAGTGTCCTCTCCCTGTAGCCCCACAAGCTTCGAAACGGCCACAAGGGGCTCCGCATCTTCTGCAGTGAGGATGAGCAGAGCCGCACCTGCTGGCTGGCTGCTTTCCGCCTCTTCAAGGTGAGGCCCTGGGGGACACATGGGGGCTGGCCCTGCCCTCGGGGTCCCCAGCATGAGGGAAGTCTCTGGAATGAGGGGCTTCACAGCATTGCTCTCTAAGGACTGCTGGTTCGAGGAGTGGAGTCACAATGCTGGTTGCAGGAAGCTCCCAATTCAAGGACAGAGATCCAGCCCTGTTCCTGGGGAGTCTTGGTCTGAGGGGGATTGGCTCCAGGACCTGCCTGACCTCAGGTTCTCTCTCTTCCCACCCTGCAGTATGGGGCGCAGCTGTATAAGAACTACCAGCAGGCACAGTCTCGCCACCTCCGCCCGTCCTATTGGGGTTCCCCGCCCTTGGTGAGTGTGGAGGGGGCAGAGCTGGGGTGGGCCCCTGGGCCCCGTCCCGGGCATACCTTGGCCCTGAACTCACCTCTCTCCTCTCCATGCTCCCCCATCTCCAGAGGAGTGTCTCAGATAACACGCTGGTGGCCATGGACTTCTCCGGCCATGCTGGGCGTGTCATTGAGAACCCCCGGGAAGCTCTGAGTGCAGCCCTGGAGGAGGCCCAGGCCTGGAGGGTGAGGGGCCTGCACCCATCTGCCTGTCTGTTCTGGGACCCCCCTCTCCACTTGGGTTTCCCTGGAGTGGGAGGGAGGAAGAGAGGGGCAAAGGGAGGCCCCCTGGCTGGGGAAAGGGGCTCTGACTTCCTTAGAAGCCAGGTGATACCCCCAGCCATGCTCTGACTTCCCACCGTCTCCCACACTCTGCAGAAGAAGACAAACCACCGCCTGAGTCTTCCCACCCCAAGCTCAGGCACGAGCCTCAGTGCGGGTGAGTGAGCATTCCTGGAGGGGCAGTATGGGGGTGCCCTCCCCCAGGAATGACTGTCCGTCTGCCTCCCCCACCCCAGCCATCCACCGCACCCAGCCCTGGTTCCATGGACGCATTTCCCGTGAGGAGAGTCAGCAGCTCATTGGGCAGCAGGGCCTGGTGGACGGGTAAGGGGCAGGGCTGGGCAGGGCAACAGGCCCAGGGGTAAGAGGGCCCCTTGGTCAATGTGGCAGGAGTGTGTCCTTGGGTGATGTTGCCCTGTTTCCTGCAGCCTATTCCTGGTCCGGGAGAGTCAGCGGAACCCACAGGGCTTTGTCCTCTCTCTGTGCCACCTGCAGAAAGTCAAGCATTATCTCATCCTGCCGGTGAGTAATCCCCTCCTTCCTTGAGAGCTCTCAGATTCCCGCACTGGAGACGCAGGGCTCCTGGCAAGGTGTCCTCCTCATCGAGTTCCCCCCAAAGCCTCCCCCAGCCTGAACGAGAAAGGGGTCCTCTGCCTTTGCCCAGAAGGGAGCTCCCCAAGCCTCAGGGCCCTCCCGACCTTCCACCTCTTTCTGGCCACACCCCAGAGCGAGGAGGAGGGCCGCCTCTACTTCAGCATGGATGATGGGCAGACCCGCTTCACCGACCTGCTGCAGCTCGTGGAGTTCCACCAGCTGAACCGTGGCATCCTGCCCTGCTTGCTGCGCCACTGTTGTACCCGCGTGGCCCTCTGAACCCTGCACAGGCGGGCCACGCATCTCGGCCCCGCTCCAGGTGCATCCCCCAAGCCTGCTCCCAGAGTGGGCTCAGGGGCTTCAGAGGGTGGGGACAGGATCATGAGTAGTTGGAGGGCCCCCTCCCACTCCAGGTTTCTCTCCTGCTCCTTCCCCGCCCTCACGCAGAAAGTACTTCCCATCCAGCCCAGCCTCAACCCCTTTCCTCAAGGGAAGGCACCTGGGGTGGCCCTCTCCCCTTTGTGGGGCTCTGGGGGCACTGCTCTGGGGCAGGGCATTATGGAAGAAAGGGGCAGCCCTGGCGGTCCTACGCCCCACACTTTGTACAGACTGAGAGGCCAGTTGATCTGCTCTGTTTTATACCAGTGACAATAAAGGTCATTTTTTTGATACACCTATGAGTCTGTTGGGCCAAACACTACTAGCTGGAAGAGGGCCAGGGGAGGCCCTGGGGAATGTCGGATGGCTTGAGGCCTTGTCCCAGCTGGCCTGGATGTTTCTTGAGGGTCACCTGAGCATCTCCAGGGCCCAGTGTGGAGCCCTGGTGCAGAGGGAGTGCCCAATCATTGCTTGTTAAATGAATGAAGGGACAAGGGACTGTGATGGGGTGAGATTCCCTGACGGGGCTTGGGGGTTGGAGATGAGCAAATCTCCAACTAGCTGGTGGGATAAGTCGTATTAGTACAGGAGCTTACCCTTCATGTCCTGTTCACATTCATTTTCTCATTAAAAAAAAAAAAAAGAATGGAAACCAAGATTTTCAGTGTAAGAGAAAAGATATAAACATATAAAGCAAAGATGTAAAAACTCTGTAATCCTAAATTAGAATTGGAAATAGCAGTATGAATTCAAGGTGTATTTTCTCTTTAAAATTTTTTTCTAGCTCTGTTTACTGAAAAGGCCTTTGAAAAATGACCATCCCAAGCACCATTTCCCATTGAAAGGCACTAGGTCGATTCCAGTTCTTAGGGCAAGAAGTGGACAAGATGAGTCTGGAACATTTTGTTATATGTGAAAGCCAGGAAACTAACCAAAGCTACTAGGGTAAGGCCAGAAGGAGTTAGGAGACAAGCTGAATGTGCTTCCGTTGACTAAAGTGGCACAACATAAGCAAAAAGAATAACCACTGCAATGGCACACAAAAAGGAAAACACGTTGGTCACCTTTGGTTTCTTCTATGAGTTTCATAGTTTTAGTTCTTACATTTAGGTTTATGATCTCTTTTCAGATTTTGTGTGTGTGCATGGTGTGAGGTAAGGTTCTAAATTCGTCTTTCAGCATACGGATATTCAATTGTCTCAGTACCATTTCTTGCAAAGATCATCCTTTCCCCCATTCAGTTATCTTGGCCCTTGTGTGGGAAACTGATTGACCAGAAATGTAGGGGTTTATATGTGGACACTTGATTCTGTCCCATGGATGTATAAATCCATTCTTTTTATTGTTGCTTTTTTTTATTTAAAAAATTCAGATATGATTTATACATAGTAAAAATCTACCTTCTTGAGCATACAGTTCTGTGAGTCCTGTCAAATACACACAGTTGTGCATCCACCCCCAGGACCAAGGCACCGAGCAGCTCCATTCCCTCCCACAGTTCCGTGGGCCCTGCTGCAGTCCACCCTCCCCCTCTTCCCCATCCCACACCTGCTTTGTCCTTACAGTTCTGCCCCCTACACAAAGCCATCGAAATGGACTCCTCCAGCCCTCAGCCCTCTGAGCCTGGCTGGCCTCTCCAACCCCTCCAGAGGGATCTTTCCAAGGTGCCAATCTGATGCCCTTTGCCTCCACTTATGCCCAGACAGACCCTGCAGGGTCTAGCCTCTGCCCACTGCTCCTGTCAGTCTGCATTTTCTTCTAAGAGTTCTATAGTTTTAGCTCTTACATCATGGAATAATTTTATAATAAATTATCAGACTGGCAACACAAGAACTTTCCAATGAGTCTTTAAATCACAAAGAGACAAAACCTCTTCCAGACAGGTGAACCCCATCTATGCATTTTGCCAAAAAAACAAACCTGAGAATGATCCCCTGGATCCAATGACTAATTTCCAGGAAATACAGGGAACAGAGGAACATGTGAAACAACACACGGGAATATAATGACCAAAATCCAGGTTGGGAAACTTGACAAAAGAAACCAGTTTCGTAAAAAACAAAATTACAAGAAGAAAAAAAGAAGAGGAATCTGTACATTTCTAGGATTGTAGAGTTGTAATAACCAAATGTAATGTGTTGACCTTACCTGGATTCAAATCCAAACTAACTGTAAAAAAAACATTTCCGAGCAGTTGGGGAGAAATTTGAACACTAATTAGATATTAGATGACATTAAGGAATTACGGTTAAGTTTTTAAGGTGCGACAATGGTATTGTGGTTTTGTTTTTTTTTTAAGATTTATTTACCCCCTTGCCCCTTGTCTGCTCTCTGTGTGCATTCACTATGTGCTCTTCTATGTCTGCTTGTCTTCTCTTTAGGCAGCACTGGGAACCGATCCTGGGAACTTCCGGAGTGGAAGAGAGGTGCTCAATCTCTTGTGCCATCTCAGCTCCCTTGTCTGCAATGTCTCTCGTTGTCAGTCCTCTGTGTCTCTTTTTGTTTTGTCATCTTGCTGTGTCAGCTCTCCACAAGGGCCAGCACTCCTGCTCAGGCCAGCTTGCCTTCACCAGGAGGACCCGGGAGTTGAACCCTGGGCCTCCTATATGGTAGACGGGAGCCCAATCGCTTAAGCCACATCCGCTTCCCAGGCATACCTTTTTATAAGTGAAATAACATGATGTCTCAACTTTTTTTTTTTTTCCCCTTAAATCCAGTGGTTAGTAGAGAGAGCGTGGGTATGGTCGTAAGTTAGCCCTAAGGTTGATATTGGTTAAAGCTGGGTGATGAATACCTGGGGTAGGGGTGGGGAGCCTGTTAAATCATTCTTCTGTATTGGCTTGAAATTTTTTTTTTTTTTAAAGATTTATTTATTTTATTACATATCTCCCCTTCCCCCCACTGCGGCGACGCGCCGAGAGTGGTCACTGCGCAGGCGCGGCTTTCCCCACTTGTGGGCGGTCTCTGCGTCCGTTCATGGCCCGGCGCTTGCTTCAGTTCACGGGTGGCTGGCTGCGCTCCATCCGCGGGCGACCTGCCCTGCCCGTGGCGGCTCTTGCCCTGTCCGTGGCAGCTTATTGCCCTGCCCACGGCGGCTCCGGCCTGCCCATGGCGGCTTGCCATTCTCAAGGCGGTCTGCCCGCTAGGAGAGGTCCCCGGGAATCGAACCCAGGGCCTCCCATGTAGTATGCCGGCGCCCTATCCACTGGGCTATCGAACCGGCCCCTTGAAATTTTTATAATACACATTTCTATAAGATGGAGAGTCTCTTTCCAAATCTTTGAGACTGATTGGGCACAAGGTGGTGGGATCTCATTTTGTAGATGAGGATACTAACGGTTTAGTGGGGAGACCAGCCCCAAATCCCAAGTTATTGGGAGAGCCAGGCTCCCAGTCCTGAGTTCTAGGTCTGCTACCCTTGTCTGGCAGACTTCTAGGTGGAATTCCTGAGTTATCGTGGGAGCTATAGTGGCCTGTAAGGGGGTCCTCCCCTGGAGAGCCTCTCCCTTCCCTGCGGCCCTGTTCTCTGGCTTGAGGAGGTTTTCCTGAGCTGACCATGAGGTCCAGCCGCTGTAGCCAGCCCCTGGGCCAGGCTTAGCCGTCCCGGCAACCCCTTGTGACTGGGACACCCCTCCAGCCTCAGCTAATCCCAGCTAGCGAGCTTGGTGCCAGGTCTGGCAGAAGGAGGTGAGTGGAGAGGCCGCATCTACCCTCCAGCCTGGAACCTTCTGGAATTTACCTTGAAGGCTTACTGCAGCCTGGGCAGTGCAGGCTGCAGATTTTGCTGCTTCTTAGCCACACTTGAGACCAGTGTAACTTGCTGCCTGCCAGCTGCAGTGGTTCCCAGAGCAGTACTCATCACTCGTGGCTCCTGGAGCATCGGGCTGGCTGGTGCCAGTGGTGTGACTGGCCACAGATGCCCGGGGCCTCTTCTGAGGAAGAGGGTTAAGGGATCAAAAGGAGTTGCCTGTTGAGCCTGTCCAGGGCTCTAGGCTGCACCAACACAGGACCCAGTGTCTGCTCACAGCCTGAGGCATCAGACAGTGGACAGTTGCTAACAGGAGTCTCTGTGAAACAAGTATCATTCCAGGACGAGGGGGAACGGAGGCCCAGCGAGAATGACTCACCTGAAGTTACAGAGGGAGAGAGACACAGGGGCTGGACTCAGCTCGGCTTGCAGGTGGTGGAATGTAGCCCTCCCCCGCCCTTCGTTCTCTGCCCCCTCCCTTCTCAGTGCTGGCCACTGGGCCTGGGCACCAGGGGCCGTTAGAGGTGGTGGCTGCTTTGGTCCTGAGTTGGATGCTGGAGATGGATACAGCTGGATATTTGTGGTGACAACTTTGTTGCCTCCTGCCTGGGAGGCTTTCAGGGATGGTGTGGACAGCCTTGGCAAGTGGCTGAGATCTCTGGCTTCTTGGAGAAGAGACAGCAGCTGAGAATTGAGAGTGTAGCACACAGGAGTCCTCAGAGCCAGCTTGCACAGGGACCCAGGGTAAGATTCCCCAGCTCTGAGGATAGGGGAAGGCTGCTGCCCACCAAAGACAGCAGAAGGGACTGTCAAGGACAGCTGTGGTGCTGGGGGGAGGCGGTTTGCAGAGATATGTGAGTCGAGGCAGGGGCATTGTTGAGAAGGTAGGGGTTGGGGCCTCAGTTACTGTCTTTTCAATATTGATTTATTGCTTTTGATTATAAAAATTATACATTAAAGAACATTATAGAAATCAGGGGGAAAAAAGGACACTGAAAAAAGGTGGTAATTCCCCATAATCTCTCCACGCTGAGGAGGTTCCAGGCACCAGGGGTTAGGAGACTCCTCAGGGTCTCTGACTGTCATGCAGGCCTGGGGCTCCCATATAAGCCTGCAGTGCACAGACACCAAGCTCCTGGGGCCAGTGTGGCTGGAGTGAGCACTGCCACCCGGCCCCAAGGCCCCAAGTGGGGGTGCCTGGCCATCCCTGGGCCTTCATTGTAGGGATTCTTGCGGGGGGTGTGGCTGAAGGGTTGGCCTCCCCATTCACTCTAGGGAAGGAATTGGACCTTAGGAACTGGGGGTCATGATTCTAGTGAGACCCACTTCTCTGGGTGGGGGATTCAGACAAAGCTTTGGCCAGGTCACGCTCTCCCTGCTCCCCAGGCATCCTGTTCAATGACATCTATGCTGCCTCCAAGTTTGCAGGTGGAGGGCCTCCTGGTGCAGGTCCGAGGATTCAATATGGGGCCAGTGGCCCCTGCCTCACTGCCCCTTCCTGTCCTAGTGCCAGATACCCTGAGGAGGAGGGAGAGAGGGATGGGGACAGGCAGGGGAGCCCAAGGCCACTCAGAAGGATCTTTTCTTCCAAAGTGTCCACATAAGCAGTTTTCTAACAGCTTCCTGGAGTTCAACGGTCCCAACAGGGACCTGGGGGGCAGGCAGTGGGGGAAGTATTGATTTTATGTCTGGAGGCTCTGCCTCATGGCATATTTGGAAAAAAGCTTCCACTACGAAACGCTAACCTGGTCCTGCAGAATGAAAAGGCGGCCCAGAGAGGTCAGAGGCTGCTCCAGCTTGCCCAGTGATCAGGTGTCTCTGGCAGAGCTTGCTTTCTCGCCTTGTGCTTTAGGCAGAACCTCAGCTTAGGGGTGTCGGGGGTGTGGGCAGGGGCTGCTTAGGACAGGGGACAATGAGGTTCGGCTGGGTTGGGGGTTGGGAGAGGGGGGACTAATCTCCAGGGAGTTGAATGTTACAGACTGGAGTCTAGAGCTGCAAGGGTTGGGTCATCCTGGGGATGGAGATGAGTCCCCAGTGCCCCCTACCCAAGATCTCCATGTAGGAGGGGTTGTTGGGACCACGGGTACTGTCTGGGCTGCTGGGTAAACTTGTGCTCTACCAGGCCCAATGGGGCCTGCAATTCAATCCCATAAGGGTTGAGCTAAAAGGGCCTCTTGCACGCTGTTGTGGGGCTGCGTCTGCCCCAAGAAAGGGACATTTTTTCTTTGCTGGCCTTCTGGACAGGCTGTTTAGCTGGAGCTGTTGCTGGAATGGTAGGCAGTTTGTTCTTATTTGGATCAGATTTACCATAGGGTGGTTTTGAGGACCCTGATGGCCATTGAGGACCTAAAGCTCCACCCCCACCCCCCTCAGAGTCACCACGTGGATCTTCCTCGGTCTCGGTGGTGGATCTGGGCCCTGTGATCTTGGAGTTCGGGAGGGAGCGATGCCTGTATGCGCCAATCGAATCTGCCGTCTGCACACCGACCCTGGGACCAGCCTGGACCTTCACTGCATCGACCGGCCCTGAGACACATCCTCCAGCTTGTGGCAGAGGTGGGCCTTCCTACTGGCTCCACCCCAGTTTTCCAGACCCTGGAACTCTTTCTCCCCGCGCCCCCACCCCTTTCTCCGGCCTTGGCCCACCTGGGCCAGCCCTCTTACACCTATTAGCCCTGTGATACAGGTTCCCCACTTCGGGCTGAGCCATCCCACCCCATAAACCTAAGGAATGAGCTCTGAGAGCGGATAGGTGAATACGGCATGACCCCAAGTCTTGCCGGGTGAGGCTGGAGGAGTGAGGATGCACCCGGAGACCCACTCCCGCAGCCGCTCTGCGCCCGCGCTTCTGCTACCCGACCAACCCGCCTGCAAGCTGGGCACGACAGGGCCACCTCGGGTTGTAGCGTGCTCCTCGCACTTCTGCGGCGGGAGGGCCTGCCGGCTTCGCCAGGAGGCGCGTTTGCTGGCCTGGCGCTCATGGAACCCCGCCCCGCAGGGGTCCCCCCACGCGGTCGGCCCCCGGGCCCGCGGGAGGAGGCTCGCGTGGCGCCGCGGCAACGAGCCCACGTGCTCCGCGGCGAGCCAGGTGGGTGGGTCATTGTTCTGCACCGCGCGTCGGTGGGATGGGGTGAGGGCCTCCCGACACTAGGCGGGTGGTGGCCGGTCCCAGCGCTGCGTCAAGCCTCACCCGGCATCTAAATGCGAGGGCCAGGCGGGACCTGCGTGGGGCGCGCTGGGCCCGGGAGGTTCTGCGGCTCCCCAGGGCCGGGCGCCCGGGCCTCCCTACCGCGCCGGAGCTGGCTCAGCCACGCGGCTGCAGTGACACCCAGTGGCCGCCGCGGGAAGTGCCGAAGCCGCTCGCTCAGCTCCAGGTACTGAAGCCGGCGCCTTTCGAGGTTCCCACTAGTGGTTCCGAGCGGGCACCCCCGAGGAGAGAAGGTCGCGCTCTGCAGACTGTCCCGGGGCACTTCCCCTTCCCCTCCCCCAGTTTCCTCCCCTGCAGTCCCCGTGCGCCGGGAGATCCTGCAAGGCTGCAGTGCCCGGAAGGGCGGGGCGGGGCGCAGCGGCGGCGCTGGGCTGTGACCCCGGCTAGTTTCACTTCTGGATCCCGCTCCGGGTGTGCTGGGAGAGTGCAGGCGGAGGGAGGGGGCACGTGGGCTGGCCGAGGTCCAGCGCCCGGGACCCCGGGTGAGGGATGGCTTTTTACCCCAGGGGGTCACGCGACCCACGCCTTCCTCCGCTTTCATTCCCTCCAGTTCCACTCCGCTGTCCCCCCCGAGCTGTCGCTCCTCCCCAGCAGCCGCCGCCTCCGCCGGGGCTGCCGACCCCCGGAGAGGCCCTGAGCGGCGTGGGCGGCAGGAGGAGCGAGCTGTGAAGCCGCAGGCAGGGGGTTAGGCTGCGGGCTGCGGAGACGCCGAGCTGTTTCTCAGAAGTGCAGCTGCCCCTCCCGTCACACCCCCCTCAACTCCCACCTCATGTCGCACCCCTCCCCTCCCCCACCTCGCCTGGCCTTTGCTTTCCTCGCCCTGGAACCCCAACCCGGGAATCTGATGTCTGGGTCCAC